>JAADYC010000379.1:0-22243 GCA_023338135.1 Phytopythium kandeliae | reverse complement strand
CTTGGCGTGACGCATCCGAAGTCGAATATGGGCGGTCACCAGTACTGGGAGTTCGTGGATGAGAAGATGAACCCGTGTGCGGACGCTCTTGAGGTCGTCGCGCCGGCTCGTGAGTATCCCGTTGCGCTGCACCACTGCGAGGTGTATTTTCATGGCAACGAGGGGAGGCGTTTCGTGTACTGGAAGCACACGATGCCCGACAGTGTTATCGACTGCGCGTCTCCGATCCTGAAGTTACCGCCGCCGGAGCAATGGAAGGTTCTCGATCAGACGAGCGACCCCGCCGAGCGGAGCCGCAAGAAACAGGAGGTCTGGACCGAGTGTTCTCTCATCAAGATCATGAACCAGGCTCTGCGCGACATCAAGCATGTCACGTGCCCTACCGGGTTCAACACGTTCATGGACGTTGAGTTAGCGTGGTGAAGGCAACGCAATATCCAATCTCGATGGAGACCGTTGCAAGAACGAGAAGCACCGTGCTAAGCTATGACACGTTAGCAATTCAACGGAGAGTGCAATACCAACAAGATGAGAAGAGAATGCGAAGAGCATTCTGGAAATTGGGTCTGCAGCATCAACAGCATGCCGTGGCCGCTGCCGACAGGATTCCACGACAGATGCTTTGCCGACTATAGCGAGAACGCACGATGCCAGCGCTGGGCTAGCGCGCTTGCTATAATCAAAGCGGGTGTCACCCATAGCAGCTTGAAAACTCTCTTGCAGGTTGACCACTGGACGCACCATCGTGAGTGCAGCTAAGCGAGCATTGTCGTTACTGTCGAGCTTCTTTTCGTGGACTTTTACTGATGCTCCTCGGCTGATAGCGGCATCCCTATCGGAGTCGCGACGCCGAAGAAGACATTGGAGTGTGGGCTGCCCGGCTTACCTCGGCCGGCATTCGACCAGATCGCAGTGGTGAGGACTTGTCTTCGACGATGCTAATTTTACTGCTGCGTGGCTAGACGCGAACTTGGGCCTCGTGTGCCGTAGCTGGAAGATTGAGAAGCGAGCGAGCGAGCGAGCGGCAGGATCGTCACGATTGGGGTAGGTAGAGAAGAATGGTGAGAGTGAAGAGCTGTGTTGAATGCGTTGGAGTTTGGTGACTCGGATGATAGGAATGGATGCGACTAGATTGCCGAGAGACAGCAAGGAGTGTCAGGTAGGAGCAGAGATAAGTTCGAGAGCAACGCGTGTATTGCGTGTGAGAGAGTCCCGAGATTGAGTACTTGCTACGCGCGGTGGAGGGTGCGGTGCGTTGGCGGACAGCACTCTCCACCAGACAGACCACAAGCGACGCTTGCTGCGGTCTCCACAGCGCCTCATCTCGTCATGTAGACCGTAGACATTCCGCTGGGCGTCACGGATCGGCTTGCCGATCACACCCAGTTGACAAATACAACAGCGATCGATCGTTGGGGCGTGAACGGGCAGCAGCGTCTCCCCAAGGTGGGAACTTGGCGCCTCCCCCAACTGGATTCAAGGCGCTCGAATGAGTGAATGCTCGTCCCCACGGTAACAAGTGTGGAGAGGTCCGGAGCTGAAGCACCCTTTGCGTCGCTCCAGACAGCTCGCCAGCTCTGGACGGCTGCCAAGGCTGGACTGGGCACAATCCGACGCGAGCGCACAACACGACGCGATGCGCCGGCCGACAGATGACAGCCGCGCTCTCACTCCTCAACACCGCGCGAGAACGAGATCGAGAAGTGGATGCAGCGCCGGTCGGGTCCCCAATGGCCTGCCAAGATGGTCGCACTCGTGCTGCTAGCAGTCGTGTGGTTCGGCGCTGCGGGCTACTACCGGGTGAACAGCATGGCGCTCGTGCGGAGCCGCGAGTCGCTCGCGACCTTGTCCGGCACCGCCTTCTCGCAGAAGCTGCGGCAGCGGCTAGGAAGTGACGACGTCAGCGCATTCGTGGCGGCCATGAGTAAGTCTGCCGCGGACGACTCGTCGGAGGCCGTGGTCACCGATGGCGAGGTATCGGACTCGGCAGTCGTCGATGACGAGCCATCAAGCTCGGCTACCGTCGATGGCGAGGGCGATACAGCCGTCGACAAGCTATCCGATAGCATCGATGCATCATTGCGCGCACGCGACGACGGCAGCGACGCCATCCATCTCGTCTTCTGCGTCTCGTGCTCGCAGAGCAAGCGGCTGCTGTCGCAGTCACTGCTGCAGATATCCGCTCGCGACGCGGGGCAGCAAGGCCCCATCACAGCCGTCATCTCGGGCTGCTCGGACGAGGACCAGGCGCGGGTGCTCGCTGAGCCAAGATTCTACCAGGACTTCCGCGTGCACTTCTCACCCGCCTTGTCTCCGAGTTCCGTACTGGACGTCTCGACCGCCGATGCCGAGCACAGTAAGCCCTTCGGACTGCGCCACTTCCTGCAGAACGCCAACCCGCCGGTCCGAGAAGGTGTCATCGCACTGATCGATCCCGACTTCGTCTTCCTCCGCCCGCTGGCCGTCAACACGGGGCAAGACGTGTCACCGTTCGACCGCGACGGCTTCGGAGCGAGCGACGTGGTCACGGATGGCGTCGGGCTCGCGCAGGACTACACGACGGCCGTCGCCTCTCGCTACGACGCTCGCCAGGTCCTCGTTGGGCTCTGCACGACGCTCGACCAGCCATGCGCAGGCATGGACGCGGCCGACGTGGACCAGTACATCGCTCTCGGAGCACCGTACATCCTAACGCGGAGCGACTGGCTGCGCGTGCTCGACGAGTACTGCGACCTGTCAGTGGCGATCCGCGCACAACCGTCGCCGCCGCCGGAGGCCGAGGCGCTCACGTACTGGCTGGCGGCGGCGAACCACGGGATCCAGCACACGCGGCGGAGCTACTTGGGCGTCACGCACCCCAAGTTCGCGGACGGCGGCCACCAGTACTGGAGCTTTGTCGATGAGAGCGTGAACCCGTGCGCAGACCCAGAAAGCATCGCGCCGCCGGCGCGCGTGCCTCCGGTGGCGATCAACCAGCGTGAGGTGTTCGAGCTCGCGGCGCTGGGAGATCGCGGCGTGGCGTACTCGGCACGCGCGGTCCCCGAGAGCATCCTGGACTGCCGTCTGCCCGTGCTGGAGCTGCCGCCCGCGAGCGCCTGGGACGGCATCGACGCGCACCTGGGCGACGCCGAGATGCGGAGTCGCAAGAAGCAGGAGGTCTGGGCCGAGTGCTCGCTCGTCAAGGCCGTGAACCGCGCCGCCCGAGCCGTCAAGCACGCGCTCTGCCCTGCCGGCTTCAACGCGGTCGCCGCCACGCACCTCATGGCCAGCTCAACGCCGACGCGGTAGGCGGCATGACCCGCTAGTTGGCGACCGAGCCAGCCGCCGGCAGCGCCTTGACTTGAGCACTTGCAGCGTCGACGGAGACGCGCGTGGCGGGCGTTGCATTCACCATCGAGCTGCCCGACGACGCCTCCTAGAGCGCAAGAGGCGCGCGATCGCAAGCAGCGGGAAGGAACTCGAGGCTTCGAAGCCCATGACTGGCATCGCGTGCTTCGCCCCAGTGCCGAAACTGAGCTCCACAAACGAGGAGCCGAGTCCGTGCGTGCGTTCGTCAGCCGCTCGCATGCCACCGCTATGGGGCTCTCTCGCCTCCGAGGTGGCGGCCGATTGCGCTGGGAGCATGGGGACAGGCAGGCAGGCAGGCAGGCAGGCAGGCAGGCAGGCAGGCGAGAACCGTTGGAGAGACCGAGACGAAACGCAGAGGAATAAATACACGTGCATGTTGGTGGATCTATCTCTATGGGGAGCGCTGTCCACGCCGCGAGACCGCGAGAGGTTCGCCCCATGTTCCTCCCAAGAGAAGGAGACGAGGGCGAAGATCGATCGGTCGGCGCGGCTGCGCTCCATTTACTCGCAATGCACCAAGGGAAGAAGAAGACACGGCACGTCGCCGCCCACTATCCAGCAGCCCTCTCGCTCACTCGGTCTCCTCGCCGCCGCCGATACCAACGCCGCGCCGCCTCAGAGTCCCTTGGCGTCGCGCTCCTCCATGAACCGCTGCAGACGCCCGGTAGCCGCGAGGATGAGGCCGTGGAACGGCGGCGACGGCGCCACGGGGCGAGACATGAACTCCGGGTGGTACTGCGTCGCGAAGTAGAACGGGTGCACGTCGCGGTCGAGCTCGACGACCTGCATGCGCTCGCCCTTGTCGTCCGTGCCGACGAAGTGCAGCCCGGCGTCGCCCAGCTCCTGCACGCACTGCGGGTTGACCTCGTAGCGGTGGCGGTGGCGCTCCATGATCGGCTGGCCCTTGCCGTAGAGGTACGAGACGAGCGACCGCTTGTCGCCCTTCTCGTGCAGCACCGTGCGCCGCGCACCGCAGCGCATCGTGCCGCCCATGACCTCCGGGTTGATCTCGGGCATGAAGACGACCACCTTGTGCGCCGAGTCGGCGTCGAACTCCTCGCTGTTGGCGTCCGCCCAGCCGAGCACGTGGCGCGCGAACTCGATCACGACGACCTGCATGCCGAGGCAGATGCCCAGGTACGGCACCTTGTTCTCGCGCGCGTACTGCGCCGTGAGCACCTTGCCGTCGACGCCGCGGTCGCCGAAGCCGCCGGGCACAACGATGCCCTGGACGCTCTTGAGCTTCTGCCACGCCTCGGCGTGCTTGGCCGGGTCCGCCGCCTTGGTCTCAGGCTCCAAGTCGCTCGCCTCGATCCACTCGATCTCCAGGTCGTGGTCGCACTTCATGGTCGCGTGCTTGAGCGCCTTGATGACGCTCAGGTACGAGTCCTGCAGGCCCGTGTACTTGCCGACAAGCGCGATGCGGCACGTCTTGTCGAAGCTGTCCACGCGGTGGGCCATCGCGGTCCACTCGGCCAGGTCAGGCTCCTGGAAGCGGCTCATGAGCTGCAGCTTGGACATGAGGATGCTCGCGGCGCCTTGCTTGGCCAGCAGCAGCGGCACGTGGTAGATGTTGCTCACGTCGTGCACCGAGAGCACGTGATTGGCCGGCACCTGGCAGAACATGCCGATCTTGGCGCGCGTCGCAGGTTCGAGCTCCGTGCTGGCGCGGCAGATGATCACGTCGGGCGTCAGTCCGGCGCTGCGCAGCTCCTTGATGGCGTGCTGCGTCGGCTTGGTCTTCTGCTCGCCGACCGAGCCGAGTACGGGCACGAGCGACACGTGCACGAGGCAGAAGTTCTCGGGCCCGACGCGGAACTGGAACTGCCGCAGCGCCTCGAGGAAGACCATGCTCTCAATGTCGCCGACCGTGCCGCCCACCTCGATAAGGCACACGTCCGCGGGCTCGCCCTCGCCGTCGACCGAGACCTGCGCGACGCGCTCGATCCAGTCCTGGATCGCGTCCGTCACGTGCGGTACGACCTGCACCGTCTTGCCCAGGTAGTCTCCGCGCCGCTCCTTCTCGAGCACCTCCATGTACACCTTGCCCGTCGTGATGTTGTGGTCGCGCGTGAGCCGCACGCCCAGGAAGCGCTCGTAGTTGCCAAGGTCCAGGTCGCCCTCGCCGCCGTCGTCCA
The DNA here is from genome assembly GCA_023338135.1 of Phytopythium kandeliae. Classification (NCBI taxonomy): domain Eukaryota; phylum Oomycota; class Peronosporomycetes; order Pythiales; family Pythiaceae; genus Phytopythium; species Phytopythium kandeliae. The sequence continues at coordinate 16,757 of JAADYC010000379.1, read as the reverse complement.
GCACGAACACCTCGCCGTGCTCGAACGGAGACATGGTGCCGGCGTCGCAGTTCAGGTACGGGTCGATCTTGATCGACGTCACGCGCAGGCCGATCGCCTTGAGCACCACGCCGATGCTGCTGATCGTGATGCCCTTGCCCAGGCCGCTGACCGTGCCGCCCGTCACCGCGAGGAACTTCATGGCGCTGGAGGCGCGAAGGAGGGCGATCAATGCGCGAGAGAACGTCTGCGCCGCGGAAGAAGCGCGAATGACGGACGCCGACTGGCCCGGTCCGTTGGCTGGGACGCTCTGTCAGGAGCTCCTCCCGGCGCGCCAAGCGCCAGCGCCGCTGGTGGCTGGTGGCGGGAAAACCGATTCGGCCTTTGGTCTGAAGTAAGTGGTGAGGATTGTGCGTCCGCGCTGGAAAATGAAGGCGGTCAGCTGAAAGCGGGCATTTGTTTCAGTCCGAAGGAGCGCGGACCCTCGTTCCTAACCGACGCGTCTGTCGGTTATGCCGCAAGGTGTTGGTTCGACCATCACTCCGATCGACTCGGATTGGATTTGGAGAAGCTTCAACGTGAGTGATGGGCGTCAGCGAGCCAGCAGCTCCAGCCATCGTTCTCCATGCGGCAAGACGTTGCTGTGCCCAACGGAGCGAGGCGGCGAGCTGCCTTCAGCTCGAGGCAGGTGGCGGCAGGTGAGCGGACGTCGTCGCCGCTTCCGCCTGAGAGAAAGCCTCGCGATTCCTCACGCCCGCAGATCGGATAGCCCACGTGTGCGAGTCCCTTGCTGTCGCTCTACCCCATCTGCACGAGCTGGATGTGCACACTGCTGACAGCTTCAACTGCAACAGCAGCAGCGGGTACATGCACAACAAGAGCACCACGGCCGCTCCGCGGAAGGTTGACAGTAATTGGCTCGGCGGAACGCTCAATGGATGAACGCACTTTGTGTCCGGAGTAGGGAGCGATGGCGGCTGAGTCGAATGGCGAGGCGCCGGTGCCGAGTGACTTTGTGCCGTGCGGGTGGCTGAGTGATTCACTACCGGTGCACGATGCGTCAGGGTTAGACCGAAGTAGTGGGAGCTCACCGGTGAGGCTGCCGCCTTCACCCGCCGCCCAACACTTGGCTGGAACTTGAACACGAGGTGTGCGTTGGACTACAGTCGATGCACGGATAGGTTGAGGAGGCAAGTCAGGGTGATTGATCAGCAGGAGCGCTTTGCGCCAAGGCGTCTGCGACGAACAAGCGTGCATTGTCCACGGGTGGAAGAATTTGTTCTTCAGTCTTCCCGCCTAATCCCTTGCTGTCTAGATCAGCTTGTCGAACTCGATGCCCTGGACATTGTAGCCTCGCAGAGACCGCTTCACAAGGCTGGCGAACTGATCGGGGTCGCTGCGGAAGAGCTCGGCCGCCTCTGCGCAGCGCACTAACGTAAGACACGCTTGCCTGTACGTCGCTGATGCACGCCAGTCCACGTCGCGCACCTCGGTTGAGCGGGTCGTCCGGGTTGGGCTCGTAGAAGAGGTAGATGAGCCCGTAAATGACGGAGTTGATGTCCAGCACGGGCTTCCAGTCCTCGCGCAGGATGTTCAGGCACACATTGCCTTCCAAATCAATGTTCGGATGGTAGATCTGTCCATTCGAGCGTCGTCCACGGTCAGAAACAGCGTCCACGCAGCGAGCTTGCACCGTTTCAGCAAGGGACGCGCTTACCTTGGTCTGGCAGCGCACTTTGGGCGGCTCGTGAGGGTACATCTACCGAGTCCGGAGGAAGTCACACACTGTCAGAGTCTGCATTGGAGGCGAGCGAGCTCCAAGGAAGGCGTACCGGCGGGATCTTGAAGCTAAAGTTGTACGACGCCCCCTTCCAGAGCCCAGTGTCTACCATGATCTGAGCGCGAGCTGTCGTTAGCATCGGGCGGATCCAGCGAGTCCGAGCCGAGCGCACTCTAGCCCACCTTGACGTTGAAGACGGTCAGGTCGTTCACCTCGGGGAACGTGACGGTCGCCGCCTGTCCGCCGTCGAGCTCCGCGATATCTGCGATTCCAGACCATCGCTCGCCGCGCTTAGCCATGCACACGACGCTCGACGCTGTATCGCCACAAGGCCCGAAGCCGAAGGACGCACCCTTCTGGATGCGGATCTCGCCAGGCGTGCGCTTCTTCTCCTTGCTGGCGCCTGCACGCTTGCCGCGACCGACGCCCAGGATCTTGACCGTCTTGGGCTTCTCCGCCGCGTCGCCGCCAGCCGCCGCCGCGGAGTCGCCGGCCTGCTGCTGCTCCTCCTCCGCCTTCTTCTCCTGCTGCTTCGCCTTGAGCCGGATCATCGTGCTGTCCGCGCCAGCCGCCGCGCGTGGGGAGGTAGGGAGGAGGGAGAGCGCTGTCTGCCTGGGCTTCTTGTTCCCTCCGCTCGCTCGCTCCGTTTGTTCTTGCACGACTTGCGCTGTCAACCCTTCTTGCGGGAGAAACGGAACTCTGTGCCTGTCCACGAGCGAAGTGGTACAGCGTACCGATCCTGACGCCGCGTCGTCAAAGTTGGAGCTCCAGACAAAAGAACCAAGCGCGAGAATGAACATGCGCATGGTGACCCAAGCAGCCAGCACGAACGACACTTTGCACCAGCCAGCCAGCCAGCCAGCCGCATGCGGATGATCAGCTAGCTCCTCCATGCAATTCACTCCGTTATGCCACGTAGACGCAGCGCATGCGCGCGCGAGAGAGAGAGAGAGAAAGAGAGAGGGAGGGAGGGGGACGGGCGGGTTGCCTTCCTGCCTCTCCTGTCCTGCCCGACCCCACCTCTGGCGACGGATCGATTCACAGAGCCAGTGGCCCTCCACCCGTCCCGCCCGCTGCCAGCAGCGGCCGCGCGCGCACCTACAACTTGGAGGCAGGGATGATCTGCTTCATCTGGGGCGAGATCTCGTCCAGGTCCGGGTCCGTGGCGCTCGAGAAGTCCGTGATCTGCGCGAACTTGGCCTGCACGGCCTCGGGCGTGATCTCCGTCTCGAGGTTGAGGAACACGCCGGCGCTGCGCACGTACTTGACCTGCGCGACGAAGCCGCCGCCGCTCTCGAAGATGCAGCCCGACACAGGCACCGACTCGTGGCACAGGTACGCGATCGTGGGCGCCACGTACTCGGGCTTCCACGCCTCCACGAGCTCCTGCGGCATGACGGTCGCCGTCATCTTGGAGCCCGCGCCAGGCGCCACGATGTTCACCTTGATGTTCTGCTTGGCGCCCTCCTTCGCGAGCGACTTGCCGAAGCCCGTCATGGCCGCCTTCACCGAGCTGTAGTTCGTCTGCCCGAACTGTCCGTACAGGCCGTTCACCGACGTGATGAGGATCACGCGGCCGTACTTCTGCTTGCGCATGTGTGGCCACGCGGCGTGCGTGACGGCGAATGTGCCCTGCAGGTGCACGTTGAGCACCGTGTTCCACTGGTCCTTGGTCATCTTGACGAAGCTCACGTCGCGCAACACGCCCGCGTTGTTCACGAGGATGTCCACGCGTCCGAAGGCGCCGATGGCCGTCGCCACCACCTTCTCGCCCTCCACGACCGAGTCGTAGTTCGCAACGGCCTCGCCGCCCTTGGCCTTGATCTCGCTAACCACGGCGTCCGCCGCCTTCTTGTCGAAGTCGTTCACGACTACCTTGGCGCCGCGCTCGGCAAACAGCAGCGCGTAGCAGCGTCCGAGGCCCGCGCCAGCGCCCGTGATGATCGCGACCTTGCCGTCGTAGCGGAGCGTCATGGCTGTCGGGAGGAGTGTCGACGGCGACGAGGCGAGGCGAGGCGAGGCGAGGCGAGGCGAGGAGGTCGTGGACCGGAGCGAGGATTTCCCGTTGTGAGCGGTGGTGCGGCGACCGACGCCTGGCAGCCCAAACTGTGTGTCAAACAACAGCGTAAGGAGTGGTCAGACATATATCAACCTATACATTGCATCAAATTAGAAGCCTTTCTCACTACGAATCCGTATGGATACCTCGTGTCGAATCATCAAATAGCGGTGATATCGATGTCCAGGGATGTGATGCGTAAAACTTTCCAACTTCAACGGATCTCGCCGAGAGTTTGACGCAATCGACGTGGGCCACAGCGAACTGATAGAGTGGTTCACTGCACTCCCATATATGGTACACAGTACCATGTGATGCCTCACAATGGCGAAATTACAAATTGCAAACCCAGAAGAACATCAGTAGACACGGGTGGGTGGTCGCCAACCAACAAACACAGCAGACCGACAAAAGGCTGGCTGGCTGGCTGACCGGACGCCAGCTCAACCAGTCCACGGCGGCGACCAGCAGGCGATCAGCAGCAGCCGCGCAGGAAGACGGAGCCCATGGACGCGTCGGTCATCCGCGGCTTCCGGGAGAAGGTGCTGGAGAAGCCAGAGGTACGGCAGTGTGCGCCACAACCTGCGCCGCTCGATCATTCGGTCGCTCACGCTGCCGCCGTGCCGTGCTGCGCGCCTGCAGGTCTTCTTCACGACGAATGAAGAGGTCGCAGCGGAAATCAAGGCGGTGACGAAGCACCTCTTCGACCGCTGCACGCAGTTCGTGAGTAAGTCGGCGGCCACGCCGCTGGACCAGCTCTACGTGGACGGCTTCGACGCCGACCAGATATGGGAGCAGCTCCGCCTGCAGAACGAGCCGCTCGTGGCCGAGCTGTCGAAGCGCATCCGCGCGTTCAGCAGGAACTCGGATCTCATCCGCCTGTTCCCGTCGGAGAAGCTGCAGGCGGCAGACAGCAGCGACGAGGAGGAGAGCAGCGACGGTGGCGAGCAGCCAGCGGCTACCAACGAGTCAGAGGACGAGTCGGAGGAGAAGGAGACGGACGAGGAACTCGCCGAGTCGGATGATGAACGCGACGATGCAGTCGAGGAGACCACGAAGAACGCCAGGAAGCTGAAAAAGAAGAAGGAGAAGAAGGCTCGCGACGTGGCGGAGGACGGGTTCTTCGACTGGGACGAAATGGACAAGGCCGCTGAAGAGGAAGAGGAGGACGAGGACGAGGATGACGATGGGATGGGGGGCAACTCCGATGGCGACGATGACGATGACGATGACGACGACATGGACGATGACGAGGAGGACGAGGATGAAGATGAGGAGGGGTCGGACGCTGGCGATGCCAAGGACATGACGTACAAGGATTTCTTCGGCGACCCCGAGCAAGAATCCGAGAATGACGAGGAGGAAGACGAGGAGGAGGGTGTGGACAGCGATGAGGAGGCGCAGAAACCAGAGGATGATGACGAGGAGTACCCTAGCGTGAAGCGCGCCTCGTTCAGCGAGAAACCTGGCGATGACGACGACCAGGCAGAGCGCGGGATCCTGTCGTCGTTCCAGCGGCAACGCCAGCGGCTCCAGTCTCAGATCAAGGAGCTCGAGGAGGAGGCAGTCGGCGAGAAGTCGTGGCTGATGAAGGGCGAGATCCGATCGGGAGCTCGGCCCGAGAACAGTTTGCTGGAAGCAGTGTTGGACTACGACCGCCCCGTGAAGGTGGCGCCGGTGGTGACGGTGGAGGTGTCGGTCGCGCTGGAGGAGATGATTAAGAAGCGCATTCTTGAGGACGACTTCGACGACGTGGTGCGTAAGTTCGCGCCGAACGAGGGCGACGAGAAAAAGAAGCTGGAGGAGGTGTCGATGGAGAAGTCCAAGGAGGGGCTCGGCGAGATCTACGAGAAGGAGTACATGAAGACGGCGATGGGCTTCGAGGCCGACGACGAGTCGAAGCAGGACCAGGAGGAGATCGAGGTCATGTTCAAGAGTCTGTGCTGGAAGCTGGACGCGCTGTCGAACTACCAATTCACGCCCAAGCCGATCGTCAAGGAGCTGCAGGTCAAGCCGTCGGTACCCGCGATCGCCATGGAGGAGGTCGTGCCCATGAGCGTGAGCGACGCGAACCTCAAGGCGCCCGAAGAGATCTACGAGAAGAAGCGCAAGCGCGGCGAGAAGGTGCTTCAGTCCAAGGACGAGATGTCCCAGAGCGAGCGCAAGGCGCTGCGCAACGCCAAGAAGCAGTCGCGGCGGAAGGAGAAGCGCCAGCGCGACGCGGACGAGCGCCTGGTCGCCAAGCTCAACCCGGGTCTAGGCAACAAGTACGCCAAGAAGAAGCTCATGGAGAGCCTCGCGAGCGCCAAGAACGTCACGAAGGGCAAGGAGATCGAGGGCTCCACGAAGCAGTTCTCCAACTCGAAGGAGTTCTTCTCCAAGCTGCAGGACGAGGTGCAGAGCGAGATCCAGAAGCGGAAGGAGCGCAGCTAGGCGGATGGACGGACGGACGGCAGTCCCGCCCGCGAAGAAGCCGTCGTTGTCTAGTCGAGACGGCGCCAGACTCGATGAAGCGAGGGCTCTTCTCCTTTTGGCACTGCGCTACATCGTCTACTTCCCCGTAATTTTATCACATAGACTTGACCGTAGAGTGGACTGCAACGCAGACGTTCTCGAATCCCAGCTGTGTGCGCGGAACAAAGCGGAGATTCATCGATTCATCACCGGCGCGGCGAGCACGGTCTTTGCTGATCGGCGCTGGGACGGGAGCACAGCGGCATTGCGCCGTCCTGGCGCGGACGACGCTGCTCGCGTCAACGAAGGCTAGACGAGGCGAGGCGACGCGAGGCGAGGCGGAGACTCGCGCTACGAAGTACACGGTCGCCGTCGTCGTCGATGTTGCCGCCGCCGTCGCTGTCGCCATTCCCTCAGGCTATTCGGCAGGCTGTACCCGCTTCAACGTGGACCTATGCTGTTTGCCAGACTAGGGGTAGGAGCCGCCGTCGTGTCTTTGCCGCGTGGCCACGCTCAGCCGAAGCAGCAGCGAAGCAGCCAGCCACCGCAATGGCACGGCCGGCACCGGCTCCGATTGCGGCGCACGCACCACGCGCGAGCTGAAGCCGCCGTCGACGCTTCTTCAACTGATTTCTCCCTCCATCGCTGCCACTACCGCCGGCGGCGTCTGTGCGGCGGCGGCCGGCCATTGCGCATTGGCGTGCATGAGACAATGCTATGGTGCCCATCTGCCGAGCCCTTGACGCCACCACCCACGAACAAGATCCGCCACCGACTGAATGCATCCCAAACGCTCGCGGCGGCAACCTTGGAACGCGACGGCGCACATCGCCCGCCCCGTGGCGTGCCTTTCTCTCCTTTCACCATCTGGAGGTCATCCCTCCTTGTCCGCCGCCACCACAGCCGCTCGCTGCCATTCCGCGTTTCGCCGAGCCGAGCGCAGACGACAGGCAACTAACCTCTCGCACGAGCCATGAAGGTGACGACGCGCAAGTACTCGGGCTTCATGAAGGCCGAGTCGGAGTCCGAGCCGCTCTACGGGCACCCGCTCATGGTGGCGAGCCTGCCGGTCGACACGTTCCCGGAGAGCTCCGTGCCGGCGCGCGTGGCGCAGCAGCTGATCAAGGACGAGCTGTCGCTGGACGGCAACCCCAAGATGAACCTCGCGTCCTTCGTGACGACGTACATGGAACCCGAGGCCGAGGAGCTCATCGTCCAGGGGATGCACAAGAACTACATCGACCTGGACCAGTACCCGCAGACGGCCGAGATCCACAACCGCTGCGTGCAGATTCTAGCCAACCTGTACCACGCGCCGCTCGCCGAGGGGCAAAAAGCCACGGGCACAGGTTGCATCGGCTCGTCCGAAGCGATCATGCTTGCGGGTCTCGCCATGAAGCGCCGCTGGAAGGAGCGCCGCGTCGCTGCCGACCTTCCGTACGACAAGCCCAACATGGTCTTTGGATCCAATGTCCAGGTACGACTTTGCGGACTGACAGTCAGGGGTTTTAGATGCCTCCGTCCGACTAACTCGGCGGACTGGACTCGCGCTGCGTGCAGGTTTGCTGGCACAAGATGTGCAAGTACTTTGAGATCGAGATCCGCGAGGGTAGGTCTCTCTGCTTGTCAGCAGCTTGGTGGCATCACTGCACTTACTCACCACCGCGCTGACTTTTGCGCATGCAATCGTACACAGCCGACGTGTCACCCGACTGCCTTGTGCTGACCCCGGACCGCGCGCGCGCGCTGCTGGATGAGAACACGATTGGCGTCGGCGCGATCTTGGGCAGCACCTTCAACGGCGAGTACGAGGACATCAAGGCCATCCACGACATGCTCGTGGAGGAAAACGAGAAGAACGGCTGGAGCATCCCGCTGCACGTTGACGCGGCGAGCGGCGGTTTTATCGCGCCGTTCCTCTCGCCCGAGCTCGAGTGGGACTTCCGCTTGCCGAACGTCAAGTCAATCAACGTGAGCGGCCACAAGTTCGGCCTCGTGTACGCTGGCATGGGCTGGGCCTTGTGGCGCGAGGCAGAGGACCTGCCGGAGGACCTGATCTTCCACGTGAACTACTTGGGCGGCGATCAGGCGTCGTTCACGTTGAACTTCTCCAAGGGTGCTGGGAACGTCGTGGCTCAGTACTACAACATGATCCGCTTCGGCTTCGACGGCTACCGGCGCATCATGGAGGCAAGCATGGAGAACGCCGAGTACCTGCGCAATGCACTGGTGGCGACTGGGCACTTCCGCATTGTTGACAAGCAACACATGCCACTGGTGGCGTTCGCGCTGGTCAACTCTAGCCGGTACACCTGCTTCGACATTCAGGACAAGCTCCGTAGCCGCGGATGGATCGTGCCGGCATACACGTGCTCGAAGGGGGCCGAGTCGCTCACGATCATGCGCGTCGTGGTCAAGCAGAATTTCTCGTACCACATGGCCAATATGCTCGTGAACGACATTCTCAAGGCGATCGACGCGCTCGAGAAGCACCACATCCTCGTTGACACGGCCATGTCGTCGCCCAAGGCTAAGAAGATGGCGTTCCGCGACGCCGTCCATGCGATCCAAGCCAACCTCAAGCACCAGAAGGCGGGCATCACGACGCACGGCGTGTGCTAGGCGTGTGCTAGGCGCGCGTGAATCCTGTCCGCGCCATTCGCCAACGTCGAGCGAGACTCGTGGGCTCTTCGATGCGGGGACGTCGTGGTTTTTTCCGTAATGCACATGCTGCTTTGATGCGTGAGCTGCCAATGTATTCACAGACTCCGGAAGGCTTCGAACGCGAGCGCTGACTGCTCTCCCCGTTGCCCTCACAGTTCCCGGCGCGCCAGGTGTTGGAAGTCCTAGCGCATGTGACAGAGCGTGCGGCTGAAACGCAGGTAGGCGAACGCAGCCCCGCCGCTCGCCGCTGCCACCACGTGCAACAGTCTGTTGAGCGATCTCCTCTCGTTCGCGGGTGCGTCCACGGTCACGTTGGACACGGGCCTCTCCAAGACGAACGCCAAGCTGAGCACAAACGCTCTAGTGCACGGGTTGAGCAACGCGTTCACAGTCGCAATGCCGCACACGGCGCTCGTTGCGCCGAAATACACTCCCCGCCTCCTCGTGCAGCTGATCAATGCGACGGTGGCGAGCGACGACACGGCACCCGTCGTGACGCACAGCCAAAGGATGCGGCGAGGACGCAGCATCGTGCACACCTGGCGTCCAAAGAACCACAGAGCCAACATGTCGAATGGAAGGCTCTGCGCGAACGGATTGGAGAGCGCATCGATGAGCGGCGTGTGGATGTGGCCGTCCTTCAAGTGCTGCGGAGATGTCGTGCATGTCTTCATCATGTACCCTCGAAGGCTCTCGAGCTGCCAGGCAACAGTCACCCCAGTATTGGCGGTGACGAGTCGTAGAAGCACTTGTCGAGACGAGGCGTCGCTCCACATGGTTTTGTTGGGAACAACAGTCCACTTATCCGTTGCAACTCGTTGCGATTGGTGATGGCGACGCTGCACTTGAGCCATCGCGCGCTGGCGCAAGATCCCGACCGGACCCATCACGGGGTGACACAGCGACGCCATGCTGGCTGCCAGTGGAACTCGCACTTGCGCTGACTGCGCCGCCCGCGTCGACGCCGACTGGTGCGTGCGCACTGCCTTCGAGCAAACAGTGAAGCGCGTCGGAGGTCGCGCCGACCAGCAGCGGCGACTCTGAAGCGCAAGCATCGCGTCTCTCGCTGGCTTGAGTGCGTCAGGTGGGCTTCGTGGCCGATGAGGGCGAAGTAGAGGCGAAGGTCGTCGTCTGGAGCGGATTCGCTACTGAGGACGTCGTCACTCTGCCAGTCGCATCGGTTCCCGCGGGGCTGGCTGTTGGATCAGAATATGTTGTATTCACTAAGCATAGTGAACTCAAGGTATTGTTGATCTGGGATCGTCGTTGAAGCTGTTGCCACCATCACATACGTCAGCAACTCAGATCGGCTCGCCCATCCCCCTTCTTCAACCAGGATGGACCCATCTCTTCATCCCGTGGCGTGGTCGTGGGCCTCCTCTGGCGCAACGGGCAGGAAGCGGCTGATGAACTGGCTGAGCTTGGCGGCGGGTGAGACGAACGGGTCGGGCGTGAAGCTAAGCGCCATGGCGGTCACGGCTTCGCAGAAGGCGGCGAACGGCATCTCGAGCGCCGGTGACGGCTCGCGCTCGCGCTGCGGCGTCGGGTCCTGTCCAAGCACCGCGCGGAAGACCCCGACAGCGCGCTCGAGCGGGAAGCGTGCGCGCAGCAGGTGGTAGTCCTGGACGAACGCCAGCCAGTCGTTCTGGCGCAGGAACTTGGCGCGAGAGCCGAGCGGTAGCACGGCCGGGCGTCCGCCGTTGATGGGGATCACGCCTGGTAGTAGCGCCATCGGACCAGAGACGCTTGAGAGAGCTGCAGCCGCGGTTTTGGCGTGCACCGCGCGCTCCTTGGCGCAGTAGCGGCGGAAAATGATGCGCAGCGTCTGCGCGTGGTCGCTCAGCGCGCGGTGGACTTCAGGCTGGAGCAGCAGGTCACGGACTCCTGTGAGGGAGAAGCGTGAGCGCGCACTGCTGCTGGCGGAGCTCTTGGCCGCGAACGGCAAGTGGACAACCGCAAAGTGCTCGACGCGCGCGCTCAGTGTTGGGATGGACGGGAACTGCTCGTTGCAGAGCAGCAGCAGCGCCTCCGCCAGGTCCTCAGGCGAGAAGAGCTGTTCCGAACGCGAGTGGTGATGGCTCGCACTCGCGCCGGGCATGAGAAACAAATCGTCGTCGTCGTCGTCTCCAAATTGATGGAGCTGTCGCTCGCGCGTCTGTAGTGCAGTCAGCGGTGCCAGCGCATGCACTTCCCGAGGCAGTCGCAGCAGTTCGACGACCTGCCACAGCTCTTCAAGACTCAACGCGAACTCCGAAGTGGCTCGGTGGCGAGCGTACAGCTGACGGAACGCGACCTTGTGCTTGCTCATGACCGCGCGGACGCGTTCGAGCTCCTGCGCCGGCTCACGCTCAACGCTCAGCAGGCGCGCCATGACCCCGTTGTCGAACGAGACGCATTCGAGCAGATGTGGTCGGGGATCACTGCTCGAATTAGCGGCAGCTGGCACGGTCACACCGGACGGCGCGCTTACACTTGGCGATGCCGTCGGCGCTGGAGCAGCCAGTTCGCACGCGAGGCTCCATTGGAGTTGCTCCAAGTCGCGGAGCTGCTGTCTTGCCAGACGAAAGTCGGACTGCTGCTCCGCGGTGGCGAGCACAGTCTCGTGCAGCGCATTCACGTGTGCAGTCATTTCAGCAACATCGGCTGATACTTCTAGTCGCTCCAATCGCGTGGCTGCCGCCGCTGCTTGCTCTAGTCGGTCTCCACCGACTCCGGTTGAGCGTCTGCCTGGTGATCCGCCAGTGCGGTGGCTCGTGTTGGCATTCGCGACGAGAGCGCTATGCGGGAGCAACTCCAGCTGATGCAGCAGCTTTGGACGCAACGCGGCAGCTCCCGTGCCGGACGATACAGGTGATGAGGCGTCAGTGTTGGTGCTGCTAGCTGGCTTGTCACTACCGTTCGATGCATGTGAAGCTGGTGGCACTGCTGACGGCGGCATCGCTCCACCAGCAGCAAGCCCGACGCCTTCGCTCGCTACCGCAGCAGATCCAGGGGTGATCGCGCCGCGGGACTGGACGATCCCGGCTTTGATTAGCTGCTCGGCGAGGCGATTCCACGTATCGTAAGCTCCGAGCAGGTCTCGGAACCTGTGGTAGTGACCGGTGCTCGCGATACTCGTTGTAGACTTTGTCGGCGCCTTCGGAGAGTCAACGTGGGGACTCTCGGCTCGTTGCGCTCCGTTTGGGATCGTCAGAGGCTTCGACTGCGCGGCCCTGGCGCTGTCAGCCTCGATGCGACTGTACGGACTGTGGGTGAACACCGTCATATCGCTGGGAGAGAACACCAAAGCCCCGTAGTCCGTGGCCAGACGCGCTAACAGCAGCGCCACAAGGTTGCCAAGCGGAGCGCGAGCCATCACAAAGTCTGTTTCGTCGATAAGCTCGTTCGATATCGCCGATACGGGATCGTGACGAACTGACGAGGCCGCAGACATCATCGAATTCGCACGCGATAGCCCGTGATTATTGTTTCTGCCGGTTGCACTGACGCCCGGAGGTCGGATGGACGCCGGGAGCGGTGCGGTGGAGAAGCGCCGAGTGCCGTTGATCACTCCGAGGTCGTTATTCCCAGTGATCAAGGGCGAAGACTCGGTCTGCACACTTGGACACACGGGTATGACCGAGGCAGCCGACGACGCAGCTGTCGGCACAATGGACACCTCGTGGCTCTCCAGCAAGCGCGTGCTGAATAGTTTTGGGTGGCGCACGTAGTGCTCGTCTTGAACTCGCATGGCGTGAAAGAGGCGCAGACACTCGGCGGAAATCGCCGCCAAATCGTCTGCGTCGATGCCGATCGCAGCCGAATCACTGTTCGCGAAGAGCACTTTGACGAGCGGAGCGGGAGAGTCGTCCGACGTACCGCCTCGGATTCGGCGCAGCGTGTTGCGCAGTGTCGTCGAGAGATACTTCGCAAAGTCGACGTCGGTAGCGACGGAGGCTGATGGATCGCCTGTCGTCTCTCCGTCTTCGCAGCTTGCAACTTGGGCCTGGATGTCCATGATCTGAGCGAAGATCTGGCGTGCGAAGAGCCCTGCGGAGGTTCCGGTCGTCGTTGGTTCGGATGGGTGACAAGGAGCAGGATCAGGTCGCTTCGCGCTGTCATTGCCGGCGCTGACGCTTCCAATGTGGTCGCACGGGTGCTGAAGGAACCCGAGGCCGTGGTACCCCCGCAAGAGCGACTCGAGGACAAGAGGCGGCAGGAACGACACGGCTTCAACGCGCAGGTGGCCTTCAGTCGCAACCAGCGGCTCTCGTCGTTGAGTCGTCTCAAGGAACACGTTCGCCGACTGGATCTTGTGAGTCAGGCGCTGGACGAGGTCTTCCAATTGTTTCCGGTCGTTGTGCACCGCATGCAGCTCGAGCTGCGCCACGTCACGCTCTGCCGTGGCTTCGTCCACCTGTCGCTGCAGCTCGGACAGTTCCCTCGCGTCTTGATCCAGTTGTATCCTTGCCGCTCGGAGCTTGCGCTGCGCAGCGTGACGTCTCCACGCCGCGAAGATGCGCGGCACGAGCATCTTGAGCGAGCTGCTGAACCACGCCGAGAAGTTTTCGATGTACTTCTTGGCGTTCTACCGCTCGGATGTCACGGACGAGTCAGAGAGGTGGGAGTCGAGCGCGAGGGTCATGACAGCAACGCACCTTCTTGTGGACAATGGCGACGACGTACCACTCGCGGATGATCGACCGGAGCAATCCCCTTGCGCACTCATCCAGGAAGCGCTGGAACGTGGCCAACACGTGCTCGATCTCGCGGGACAAGAGTTCGTTGCGTCGCTCCCGATCGTTTCTTGAGATCAACAAGGTTACGTACGCCCTCGTGAGCTGGCGGATGCTTTGGCCAAGACAGGACAGCGCAGTCGTGAACGCACCGGTCGCGCACGCGCATCGCTAGCTGGCGCTTCTGATATTCCACGAGCGCGAAGTACGGCACGAGGCCGTCGTTGGGTTTCAGGTAGATGGACTGGCGGATTTCGGCCGCCGCCACGCGCATGATCGGCGCGAACGCTCCGAAGTGAGGCGTCAGCGCATCTTGTCGACGACCGAGGCACAAACAGACAGTGCGAGTTAGGACTTTGCGCTTGCCAGCCAGTCAAGCCACTGGTTGCTTAGAATACCCAACGCCTTGACGCAGAAGGCTGTGAGCAGCTCGTTGGGGACCGGGAGATTTGCCGTCATCCGCTGTAACTCGCGGTATCCAACCTCGTACCTCACCGCTGGTATCGCCAGTCGATACAAGTGGCGTTAGCGTCGTTGTCAAGCTGTGAGGGAGTGAGGAGCAAGGTCAGAGCACCGATGGACTTGAAGCTCGCAGCGCTGGCGTCAAACTGCCGCTGCCACTGCTCCATGAAGAGCTGCACTACGGACGCGCGGTCTAGCTGCAGCATTGGGTCGCCTTGCTCCAAGACGCCGGCGGACAGCGTCTGGATGAGCTCGTGCAGCGGTGGCGGCAACGGCAGCTGCCGACCGAGGCGCTGCAGCCTGCCGTGTTGCTGGCTGCCCGTCCCAGCCGCCGCACTTTCAGCTGCGCTATGCGCTAGCACCGGCAGTAGCTGGTGGTCTGCACCAAACTCTTGCTGCGGCGCCGACAATGGCGGAGAAGCGATACGCGCGAGGCGCGGCGACTGCAGCGGGATCAAAGTGTCCGTTGCGTCCCTTATGCCGGCACCGGCAGCCGCTGTGACCAGCTTCCGGTGCTTCTGGATCGTCCCACGTCCCAACACTGCGTCTCCATTGTCTGGCGATGTGCCGAGCCGTCTCGACTGGTTAGCGAGACCAAGCGGAGGCCGCGCCGACGGTTTGGGTACCGAGAGGAACCGCAGCGGGTTCGACGGCCGAGAGAGACCCAGTGAGTCAGATACGCGGCCCCGGTCTCCGCTAGAGACCCCCGCGTGGTCATCAGCAGTGGTGGCGGGCTCTATGGGGAACCAGCCGGGCGCTCCCGCCGTCTGCCGCGAGCGACGCATCTAGCTCGCCATGAACGCCGCGGACTTGAAGCGCGAAACGCCGCGCGGCAACGGAGACTGATCTGATCCGTCCAGACTCAGACTTCAAAATGCTGATTCGAGGAAGAAGAGAGCAAGCAAGCAAGCAAGCAAGCACCTCGCCAAGCGCCGAGCGATGTGCGGCCGCGCACGGTGCTCGATGGCGCGCGAGCAGGTCGCGGAGGCCGCGGGGGTCTCGCCCGAGCAGTTTGTAGACGGCGACAAGTGTGCGTCTCACGTCGCGCCGCGTCGCGCCTTGAAGCGGTGTCTGGACTCCAGAGACTGGTGCGGCGAGGATCTGACGGTTGGCGAGCCTTGGCTGCTCTCCTCGTGATCTACAGACTCGCCGGTGGAGAACATGAGCCCGGGACGCTACGCCCCCGTCGTGCTGGGAGATGCGAGCAGCGCAAGAGAGGTCAACGGAGGGGGAACAGGGCAATGTCCGAGTCTGCGCGCCATGAAGGTATGTCTGACCGCGAGGCGAGATCACAGGAATGTACCCATTGAGGCGCAGCTCATGAGGAGAGGACCGCTCTGTGTTGGCCGCGGTAGTGGGGGCTCATCCCGTCGTTCACCAAGGCGGACGCCAAGCCGGACCACTTTGTCATGTTCAACGCAAGGTGGGGTCGATCTCTCGCCATGCACGCCGCTTCCCTCCGCTAGAATTGACATTTGCTGCCGTCCTGCGTCGCCTATTTCAGATCCGACACCTTGCAAGAGCGTCCAGCGTATAAGCGCCTTGTGCAGTCCAGGCGCTGTGTGGTCATTTGTGACGGGTGCGTGCTTTGTACTGCGCTGCTCGGCTCGCATACTGCCGTCTCAGCCTCCGCTACCAACGCCTCGGACAGATACTACGAGTGGAAGCAAGTCGACAAGCGTGAGAAGCAGCCGTACTACTTCTACCGTGACGGCTCCGTCATGAAGGTTCTATCAAGCCTCAACCTTCTCATCCTGCGGGTGTTGCTGCTACTATGCTGATTCTGCGTATGTGCGGACCTGTGCGCAGTTTGCTGGACTGTACGACACGTGGAAGGACGAGAGTGGAGAGGAGATGTACTCGTACACGATCCTGACCACGGCGATCTCCTCTGAGCTCAAGTGGCTGCACACTCGCATGCCGGTGCGCAATTCTGGCAGTCACAGTGCGAGCTCAAGCGTTCTCGCCGTTGACATCGTTGTGTCGAGTGACCCCAGGTGATTTTGAACGAAAGTGGTGTCGCGCGATGGCTCTCAAACGACATGTTCGCGTCACTGAAGGATCTGCTTATGCCGTATCGAGGCTCTGACCTTAAGTTTCACCCGGTCGACAAGCGGCGTACGTTGCTGCTACATGTCTGCTTGAAATCGCTGGCAAGGATGCGCTGTTTGACTGCGCATGCGTCTCCGCAGTTGGCTCGACAAAGTTCCAGAGCGAGAACTGCGCCAAAAAAGTCGACATCAAGCACGCAGGTAACTACACTGTCATTCGTCCGCTCGTGTGTCGCCTTCTGACGAGACCGCATCGCGTTTCGCGCGTCGTGCCATGCTCAGGCAACATCGCATCGTTTTTCAGCGTCAAGCAAGAGAAACAGGAACAGTTGCCATCGGAGAGTCGCACGGGCAATGACGAGGCGTTACTGTCTTCCCTGAATAATAGTGACGAGGGAGTCAAGCGAGCAGCGCAACGCACGAGCCTCCAAGCAAAGCCGCCAGTCTCTGACACCGCAGCGAGTCCTGAGCGCGTAGTGACCGCAGACACGCCTCAAATGGTCGGCTTCGTGTCTGCGTCTACTCTCCTCGGCAAGCGGCCTCACGAACTGGGAGAGTGCAGTGGCAAGTCGCCGGCCAGGCTCAAGTCGCCG
>JAADYC010000378.1:0-22311 GCA_023338135.1 Phytopythium kandeliae | reverse complement strand
TGGCTCCTGTAGTGGTGGTGCGTTGGAAGAGCGGCACGTCGCGAAGATAGAGGGGAAGGAAACGAAGCGGAGTAAAGTAACGCAAAGGCAAAGACAGATGCAAAGACAGATGCAAAGACAGACGCAAAGAGAGAGAGCGCGAGAGAGAGAGAAGAGAGAAGAGAGAAGAGAGAGAAATACGAATCAAGGCTGACATGTATTACCTGCCTAGAGCTTACTGACGTTGCGCTTTGTCGTTTTTATCTTATAGTTTGTTTCATACTTGTATTTTTTGTGCTCCATTGTTGTTTTGGATGTGGTTTTCAAATGTCTTTCACTCAGGAAGACGCCGAGGATGAGTTTAGTGCGTAGGATTCGTCAATAGCATTCATTATAAGGAAAGATGAGGTTTCGTCGGTGTGTGAAAAGGATTTTGATCAACGTGATCAACGATAACACAGATTATCTTTCAGAAACAGTGAGGAAATCCCCTTTGTTTCTAGTTCAAGACATGAAGTGTTAGTCACTCAGGAGAGAAGTGAGCCTACCAGGAAGGCAATGGACTTCGTGGCGATCATTCTTCGCACATTGATTGTGTACGGACCACTCTCTCTCTCTCGAATCGTTTACCATACGCCTTTCCTCCGTATTTGTTTTTGCAAACTCCCAGGCAGATGGTCAGGCCGCTGACTGAACTTGGATACCGAAGTCGACGGCATCGTCCGGAAGACCGATCAACTAGTACTCCGTGGCGGAGTGCGCAAGTGCGTGGAGAATACGCACAGGTCAAATTCTACTGTTTTGAATCGATCGACTGTGTTCTTAGAGCTCTAGATGAAAAGCACAAGGTTGAGGCTGATTTTCACCCCGATGCTTCTGAATGCGTGCTGGCGCCAGCTATTTGAGAAAAAGACACACATTCAGCTCAACGTATTCTTGGTATGTCTCGATGGAACTTGTCGCGATTCGCTAAAAAGAGACACTTCTCTGCTCTCATTGAGCAAAATAGGTTTAGCAAAACACAGAGTGGGCGTTAGAGAAGGTCAGAGTATGTTCGCGGGCGTTCATCCTCCTCCAGAACGAAGAAATCCAGCGCGCCGCAGAAATCGCCACGCGCGAGAACGCGACGTCGGCACCGCACCGCGTTCGCCGATTTGCCGCGCGCCGCCGACCCGCAGCGATGGTGCAGAGCAGCAAGTACGACCTGCTCATCAAGCTGCTGCTCATCGGTGACAGCGGTGCGTCTCGCGGGGTCCTTTGCGTTCGACTGTGCCTGCGACGTAGCGCCGGGCGTAACTGACCGACCGCGTCGACGTGTCCGCTCCAGGCGTCGGGAAGAGCTGCGTGTTGCTCCGGTATTCGGATGACTCGTTCACGACGTCCTTCATCACCACGATCGGGTACGTCTCGCAGGAGTGCTGTCTGCTGCTTGTTGTTTCGCACCAGCGCGCACTGACTGACGCGTTGCGACTGTCGCTGCCGCCACCACGGTCAGGATCGATTTTAAGGTGAAGACGATCGACGTTGATGGCAAGAGAATAAAGCTCCAGATCTGGGATACCGCCGGCCAGGAGCGCTTCCGCACCATCACAACAGGTGCGTGCGCGGACGCGAATCCTCGCACTTCCTTCATCTCTCTCCCTTGGCGCTAACACCACCCTGGGTCGTCTGGACGACGTCCCAGCCTACTACCGCGGCGCGATGGGCATCCTCCTGGTCTACGACGTGACGGACGACCACTCGTTCCAGAGTAAGCGGCAGGAGTGCTGCGCTTGGGATGCCACTGGCGGCCTCTGACGCGGCGATGCGTGGCTGGTCGCGTCCGCACAGACATTCGCAACTGGATGACGCAGATCCGGCAGAATGCGTCCGCGAACGTGAACAAGATCCTTATTGGCAACAAGTGCGACGTGGATCCGTCGGAGCGCGTACGTGTCGCGCCGGGTGCGATCGCTCCGAGATGCCAGAGCGTTGGTCGGTTGGATTGGGTATCTGTCAGTCGCTGACGCTGCCACTCGGCTTCGTTACTCTCGCGCAGGCGGTGACGACGCAGCAGGGGCAAGACCTGGCGGACGAGTTCGGCATCCAGTTCTTCGAGACGAGCGCCAAAACCAACACGAACATCGACGCGGCCTTCCGCTCGATCGCGGTCGACATCCAGAAGCGCCTGACGGAGAGCGAGCACGATAGATTAGACGTCGCGAGCGGCAGCAAGTTCCGCGTGGACGAGCAGCAGGAGCAGTCCAAGGAAGGCTGCTGCACATAGTAGGTCTCGGCCTCTCGCGCTCGCTCACTCGCGGTTGAGCGGCGCCTGCCTGCCTGCCCGCCTGCCTGCCTGCTTGTCTGCTTGCTGTCAGCAGCCCATCGCAATCGGCTTGGGGCGGTTGGGCGGCAGTATGAACAGTGTGCGTTGGTTGGACGAAAACAAATGTTCTCCACATCCATTGGTTGAAATACGGACGCGTCTTGGTTGGCTGCCGGGTTGGCTTGGTGAGGTGTAGCCAACCGAAGCCGAGGGCAGAGCAAGCGGACGGACGACGGGCGACAGCGATGGCGGATCTACGCACGACGGGCGGCGTCGCCAACGACGACGACATGGAGCAGCCGGAGACGTGGGACGACTGGGTGGACGACTCGGCGGACGAGCGCTTCGTGTGCGTCTTCTGCTCCGCGCGATTCGCCGGCGAGGACGCGCTGCACGCGCACTTGGGGGAGGCGCATGGTTTCTCGCTGCTGCAGCAGATCCGCGAGCACCAGCTCGACACGTACGCGGTGATCCAGCTAGTAAACTTTCTGCGCCGCGCGCGGCTGGACGGCGTGGACGCGGACGAGGTCAAACGGACGCTCGCGGTGCAGGGGGCGGCCGCGTTCGCCAAGGAGGAGTTCCTCAAGCCGGTGGACCCCGACGACCCATTGCTCTACTGCCTCGAGTGCGCTGACAGCGACAGTGACGACGACAGCGATGACGATGGCGAGCAGGAGCACAAACGCTCCGAGGCAGCTGCTGCTCCGATCCCTGTGACCGCAAGCGAGAGCGCTGAGCAACGGGTGGAGAGGCTGACGAAGGAGAACGCCGAGCTCAAGCAGCAGATGCTCAAGTACTCACGACTGTTGCGCGACTTTGTGGTGGAGGACGACAAGACGCTGGGGGCGGTCGCGGCCACGGCCGACAACGACACGTACTACTTTGACTCGTACTCGCACGTTGGTATCCACCGCGAGATGATCACCGACAAGGTGCGCACGGACGCGTACCGCAACGCCATCCTCCACAACCCCGAGCTCTTCAAGGGCAAGGTCGTGCTCGATGTGGGCTGCGGCACGGGCATTTTGAGCATGTTTGCGGCGCGTGCGGGCGCCACCAAGGTCTTCGGCATCGATCGCAGTGAGATGGGTGGCGTCGCGCGCGAGATCGTGGCAGCCAACGGCCTGGGCGACGTGGTGACCATCCTCCAGGGCAAGGTCGAGGAGCTGGAGCTGCCCGTCGACCGTGTGGATGTCATCATTTCCGAGTGGATGGGCTACTGCCTACTGTATGAGTCCATGCTCGACACGGTCCTCTTCGCGCGCGACAAGTGGCTCGCGCCGGGTGGCCACCTCTTCCCAGACAAGTGCTCCCTCTTTCTCCAGGGCGTGCACGACTCGACCCGGCGCTTCGACTTCTGGGACGACGTCTACGGCTTTGACATGCGCGCCGTCAAGTCCAAGGTATCCATCCGCGACGCGTTCGTCGAGGACGTGGACCCGCGCGATGTGCTCACGTCTCGGGAGTTGCTCCAGACAATCGACATCGACTGCGTCACATACGACCAGCTCGACTTCCGCGCCGACTTCGCGCTCTCGGTCCAGGCAAACGGCACGCTACATGGATTCGTGTCGAGCTTCGACATCGGTTTCGAGCGCGACTGCGCGCGGCCAGAGCGCTTCACAACGGGCGTCGAGGGCACGCCTACCCACTGGCACCAGGTCTTTTTCCATCTCCCGGAGCCGATCACTGTGGCCAAGGGCGACACGATCGTCGGCAAGTGGTGGGTGCGCCGCAACGCCGACAACCCGCGCTTCCTCGACATCGAGATCCAGTGGAAGGCGCCTGGCGACGCCGACAGCGCATTCAAGGCGCAGAGCTATCGCCTGCATTAGTGTAGGTAGCTACTTGCATATTGATAGTTGGTAACGTACCGCACCTCCGCTTGACGCAGTCGACGCGCAAGTGCTTGGTCGGCGTCTACGGCGAGGAGTTGGTGCTTCTAACCCTGCGTCTGCGCCTGCTGCTGTTGCTGCTTCACCTGGCTGATCACGTCCTTGACGAGCACTGACATAGCCGACACCTTCTCGAACTCCTCGCCCTCCGGCGCGGGCATGAGTGCCAGGCATTGTAGCAGGAGGTGGTGGGTCGCTGTGAGGGACGGCGCGCGGTCGAGTCTCTCGACGAGTGGATCCGCTACGAGCGGCGGCTGCGAGTTGCTGATGACCCAGAGGAACACGTCCGCGGGCAGCACGCTCATGAGCATCGCGTACTGGGTCTCCGCCTTCATGCGCTGCAGGATAATCGCCAGCCGTGCTCTCGCAATGGCACCGAGCTGCGAAACGATGCGTTCGGGGTGCGCCATCTTGTCGATCCACAGGTCACCCAGTTCGTCCTGGCCGCTCTGGTACAGGAACACCACGTGTTCCTCTCGGATTGCTTCGAGCGACAGACCGAAGGCTTCCGCCAACGAGAAGCCGAGTGAGTCGTCGTAGCGCACCAGCTGCTTCAGGAACGCAGCGCGCTCCTTCTGCATGAGCTCCCGCTGTCGCTGGTCGCTTAACGAGGAAACAGCATCCGGGGTTGCAACAAACGTGTTCGGGCGGCAGAGATTCGCTCCGTGGTTCGCGAATAGCTGCACAACCGACACAGGTGTCACAGCCGTCGCCGCGAACGAATCCAGCAGCAAGATCAAGCTTGTGTGATCCGCGATCTGCGCCAGTGAGAGTCCCGCAAAGTCGAAGCCGGACAGCGACCGGATTAGCGCCGATGCATCGCGAGAAGGAGGCCAGCGTCGGTTGAAAATGATGCGCAGGTTGCCAACAGGACAGCTCCAACGCACTTCTTGAGTCAGCGACTTGAGCTTGAACTCTGCGACCACCGGCCGCTCCACGTCCAGATCGTCGTCTTCTTCATCATCTTCCTCTTCCAGCTCCTCTTCCTCATCCCCCACCGCGCTGTCCTCGACTCCCTCAATCGCCACTGAGCTCTTTTGTAGCGTTCTCGCCGATATCGATAGGATTGCGAGGAGGTTCTTGATGATGGCAAAAAATCGCCGGGCAACTTGCGGCTGCAATCCTCGCTGAGGCTTTCGTCCAGCAGCGCTCTCTTCCCAGAATGAGATCAGCGTCACCACGTGGACGCGGATGTACTTCTCCCAAATGTGGACCGCCATCGCCGTTTTCATTCTCAAGCTCACCAAGGCGTCGAGCTCCAAGAGCGCGTCTTCCAGCTGCTGCATGTTCGAGCGGTCCGCGTTCCAGGCCGCGCACAGGACGCTCACCCGAAAACAGCACAGGGAGTCCGCGTCCGACAGCTGCGGGAACGCCGTTAGCACGGCTGACCAGTCCTTCATCACCTGGGCGTTTCGGCAGCTCTCCATCTCGGCCACCCATGGGTCGGCGCTAGTATCGTTCGCAGTAAACACACTGATATCCGTGCGGTTTGGCTGGGGTATCACCAAGTCGTTCTCGCCAGGCTCGTGGTTGCTGTTGAGCTGCATCACCGCGACAGATCGTAGGAGCTCGTCGACAAGCTCGACAGCCTCAACCGACAGACGGCCAACTTTGCCCAACCGCAGAGACAGATGCACCGTCTTGGCGATACAATCTTCGAGTACTCGCCACCGCACGCCGCTACCGACGCTGCTGAACTTGCCCAACGTTGACTCTTCCAAGTGTTTACCTGCTTGTACTTCGCCCCACCCGCAGTGCTGGCTCAGAACAAACGCATGGAGCACTTTGGGCGTTCGCCAACAAGCTGAGAATATTGCTCTCAGTTCATGCGAACAGATTGTCAACCGGCGAAGTGCTCTCTCTGACGGCGCGAACGTGGCTTCCGTGGCAGGTTCCCCGTCAATTTCTTGATCGATGTCGTTCGCATTGGGGATCACGAGTGAAGGCTGGAGCCAGCGTTGCAGAGCGGAAGACTGGGCCGGCGTGGGAAGATTCAAAACAACGCCAAGAGGAAGCGAGAAGTACCAATCGAGAAACAGCGACGTTTGGATCCGCGGGGTGAGGAAGACAGACTCGTGGAGAGTTTGGATTTCCTGAGAATGCGCGAGCAACAAGCGTTGTTGGCCATACAGTCAGTTACGGCTCAACGGGAGTTCAGCGCGTGTCAAGTAGCGTTACCTGGACTGCAAACACGCTGGAGAGCACAGGCAAGAAGATGAATGCGAGAAAGCGGTCCTTGCGAGCAGTATTCGTGAAGTTTCGAAGCACGGAGAGCTTGAGTATGCGGAAGATATCACGAGCGAATGCTTCTCGGCTCTCGGACTCCTCGTGGAGCGAGAGAATATCGCGACGCCGAGCAATCTCGGGGTCGTTGAAGGGCATCGAGAAGTACTCCAGAAAAGCCCACGCATCGAGTGTGCTTGCAGACTCCACCACCTTGCGCGTTTTCGCTCGCGCATCGTCATCAACTGAGAATCCACCGCGACGGAAGAGCTCCAGCCACGGGAGCATGCGCGCCAGTTCTCCCGACTGGGTCTTTGCAGCAGTAGCCTCGCGCAAGGACTTGCTGTCTGCGTTCGCTAAGAACCCACGGAAAGCTCGTCGAAACTCCTGCAGAAGTAGGAACAGAAGAACAACGGTAAGCATATAAACACACCGGGCAATACGCGGTAGCGGCAGACGCACAGTGTCGAAGCCAATGTACGCGTTAACAAGGCGGTGGAGCCACTGGACATTCCAAATGAGTAAGATCTCGGAACCGGTTGGTGTTCGTGACGCCATGCTCGTTGTCAATGCCTGAGAAGAAATAATGCGTCAGCACGAGATTCCGGGCTTTGGAGAACAAATCAAGATTGCAACCGCGCACCGTTTGCGTCCGCTCCAACGCCCGCAGCAAGAACGAAGCCCCCAGCAATGCCATCTCTGGATTCAGTAGAACCTCCAGAAGCATCTCGAATGTCGCGAGGGATGACAGGTTTGCAATATCGTCCAGGAGCGGTTGAAGTACGTCGTGCGACAGTGAGCCGCTCGAGTCGACTCGCTTCTTCTTGACGAACGCGTGTAGTCCGCCGATCAGCTGATGAAGCAAAAAGTTCTCCTCTTGGAGCCTGTTTTGAGTAAAGTACTTCATCAAGGTTGAAGTAGTTGGTAGTCCCGGCTTCAGTTCGATCACGTCGGAGGCTTCATTCTCAGCCCTGACGAGTAAAAAGCACTTGGCTTTGCGCGTGACGGGATCAACACGGGTGAATACTCGCGCACTGTCGCCGACAGCAAGAGTGAACACTCGCGGACCATACTGCGCGCGCCAGACTTCGACAATACCGCGCTGCGCCGAGTAAATCACTAAATAGAGTCCCTGCGGACGTCGTGGACCCTCTGCTGCCTGCATCCACCCACACTGGGCGTACCGGTACCCCTTCCACATCCGGATGACAACCATTCGAGATGTATCGACGAGCATAATGCGTCCCAGGGTATCTGAGATCGCCGCTAAGCGACCGTTGGGGCTCAGAACGAGAACGCGGCATCGTCGTCGTTCGTCGTCGTCAATACCTCGGATGCTATGAATCGGTGCCGCGACGTGCTCGGCAGCCGTATCAATCGCCCCAGATCCCAGTTGCGCGTACTGCGCCGGGTCACCGTCTTCTCCCTTTGCACCACTCCATCCCCAGCTCTTTGCGAAATTCCACACGGCACCGGCTGCTCTTGTTGCGATCGCCGTTGCAATGTGCGCCAGGTGTACAATCGAATTTTGGTCATTCCCAGCATGGTAGAAGGAGATGAACGGGCCGGTTCCAGCGCTGATGACGGAGTAGACGCCGATGCGAGCGTGTGCCTGGAATATTGTCGGACGCACAGGGCCGCAAGGGACAGCAGCAACGACATTGGCTTGATCACGGACACAATACTTTCGAAATCTGCTCGCTTGCGCCGGACCTATCAACAGCATGCAGCGGAGGCGCGAGTCAGCCAGAGAAACGATATATCACGGAGCAGGAGCAACTCCACGTACCAAACACAGCCGCGTTGATCTGCCCCAGCAGCTCGGCCAGCGTAACGATCGCTATCGTCGAATCTTCGTAAAGAATCCACAGTTCTCCATCACGTTGCTGGGCACTTCCCGACGTGTGGCGAGAGCCAACGGCAACCGAGACGTGATAATTGACATCGAGCTTGAGCACTTTCACCGAGTGAAATTTCTGTGTCGAAATCGATACAGATCAGTCGTTGGGTTAGCAACTGTCCACCTGTGTATTGAGCATCAGCGCAAAGCTTCTGCGTAGCGAGAGAAGCGTCACCTGCTCGAAGCGCAGTTTTCCGTCACGCCCGAAGACACGGACGACACCCGACGAGTACGCAGCTGAGAACAAGTCCAAGTCGACCCACTTGATATCTGTGATGACCTCCCCAGCCTCTAGGTGGGTTGCCACTGCCTCGCCGACAATTGGTACTAGCGGGACCGTCTTCGGCGCGTTGGGACTCTTCCGCGCGTCCTCCAGCGTCCGCACCCCGAGGGAATCGATACCTTCCCTTGGCTCTGGCACTGCAACATGATAAATCGCCTCCTGGAACCCGAGGACCACCGCGCCGTCGTCCGCCACGTCAACCTTCACGCGCGGATCGCCGAAGACCGATACGTTACCGCTGCCGCCCTGGTCCTCGCGCACAACAGACGAGTCAAAGCGTAGCGAGAGGCCCAGCGCCGGTGCCGCGTTCTCGCCCGCGTCCGCGTCCGCGTCCGCGTCCGCCTTGAGCGGCGTCTCCGCTATGACCGTCGCCATCGCCGTACTTTCTCGGCGGATGCCGGCTCCTGTTTGAAGAAGCGACCGAAAGAGGAGAGAGAGAAAATCACAGGAGTGATGGTCGATTACACCCTTCTGACCAATCAAAAGCCGTTTAGTACGTTTGGGCACATTGAGATGTCGAGGCGCCCAATTTAGCAACACATCGTACTGTTTCTGCAAATGAATGATATCTCCTAAAAAGTATATGAAATGAGTGTGGGTTATCTGAAAGATTCACAAGCACTCACATTACATAGTTTTTGTATGATTGCCAGTCTGCCCAAAGCCAACAGAAAGTTCTGGTGTACCCATCCTTGAAAGCGATGCGCCTGCAGCTTGGTTGAGTGTCCTTGGCCATTTCGCTTCAAGCCGACGCGACTCGGCAGCGATTCGCAGCGCTAGAGGCCGAGCACAGTGCGGACCATTCTCTTCGGAGACGGTCACGCCCACCGGGACTCGCCGGTGAGCGAGTTATAGTAGTACGGCAAGCCGGACGCCGCGTCCACGAGCTGCATCCACGCCGAAGCTGCGGCGTCCGCAGTCTGCCACTCGTCCGCCTCCTCCGTGGCTTCGGTCACATACTGGTACTCGGCTGAGCGCACATACTCGTCGTACGTCTGCGCGTTCTCCTCGAGGTACTGCTGCGCCTGCAGCTTGGAGGTCTTCTTGAACGCGGCCATGCTGACCCACCTGTGCGCGCTCTTGTTGCCCTTGGAGTGGATAATGGTGAAGCAGCCGAGGCAGTACGGGTCTTGGCACTCCTCGCACCAGCGCGTGGCCTTCATCTTCTCGCACTCGATGCACCGCGCTGAGCCGACCGCCTTCCACGTGTGCTGCCGACGCTTGGAGGATTGGTGCAGTTTCTCAAAGCAGGCGTTGCAGAAGTAGTCTTCACACTGGTCGCACTTGCGCCTCGCGTCCTCCTCTTCGCACTCGATGCACAGCTTGTCTTCGTCCTCACTTTCCTCTCCGTCGCCACTGTCGTGTTCTATTTGGCTCTGCTCATCGAGTGACGAGCCGCCGTTGCCGATCTCCGGAGCCTCGACGACAGCCTCGACGTCGTCTCCTGGGTCCTCGATGACTCGCCCATCCTGCAACACTAGCTGCCCGCTCGCCTTTGTGTACCCGGTCGCCGGCGGAGTCCACACCGCCTCGCCGGTCTGTTTGGCAACGCTCACAGCATTCAGTGTAAATCAGCTCCAGGCAGCCCAAACACACGTGACAGCGCACCTCTTGGTTGTAGAAGAACCACTTTGCTGAGTCCTCGTTCCAGTACTCGGCCCAGCGGCGCGCCAGCGCGACCAGTTCGACGAGTCGCTCGCGTCGGCGCCGCTCGACCTTCTTCTTGGCCTGTCGACACCGCACTAACGTTTGGATCTTGGTGGCTGCCTGCGCTCGCCACTTGTTCTTCTCGCGCACCGCCATCAGCTTCAGCTCTGTCGCGAGCCTCGCGCTAGCACCACATCGAGAGTCGCTCATCAGCGTCGTCTGAGTGGCCGCACAAACGCCAAGGCAGACAGCAGCACGTACCGGTGTCCGCGGTAGACCTTCTGGATGCTGATCGCCGCTGCTCGCCGCCGAGCTCTCTCCTTTCGGTCTTCTTCGCGCAGGCGGTCGAGCAGACGGCGAGCGAGCCACCCGCGAGCCTTGGACTGGATTTGGACAGCCGCGCGGTCGCGATGTCGCTCCATCCGCCGGCGAATGTACTTGGCTCGGCCGAGCCGTCCGCGGTACCGCCGCTGGATGCGCACGGCAGCACTCTCGAGCCTGCGCGCTTGTCGGCGGCGCTCGAGCTGCCGCCGCACCTTCCGGCCTCGATACAGCGCCTGCATCTTGCTCGCTGCCACGTGAGCTCGCCGCTCGTGGCGCATCCTGGCGACGAGCCTTCGCGCTAGAAATCTCCGAGCGGCCGCTTGGATGCGGGTCGCCATCGCGCGCTGGCGCTGACTCAGGCGCTTGAGGCGCAGGAACTTGCGCGCGATGCTACCACGGAAGCCGCGCTGGAGCTTGATGGCCGCCGCCGTTTGCTGCGCGCGCAGCCGTTGCGCCTTGACGAGCCGGAAGAGCATGCGGCCGCGGTACCCGCGCCATGCGCGCTGTATGGCTCGGATCGACTCGAGCTCGAGCGCCGCGCGTTCGAGAGCCTTCTGGTGCGCGTAGCCGGACCACCAAGCGGTCCACGCCTGCCGCAGCTTGCGCTGGCCCCAATTGAGTAGGAAAGCGTCGAGCCTCTTGCTGCCCTTGTACATGAGGTACGCCTGCATCTTCTCCTGCTGCTTGTCGCTCGCCACGACACGCTTCCAGCGCGCCATTGCGACGCCCTGGAGGTTGTAGAGCAGCTGCCGGAAGATGCGCTCGACCTTCTCGCGGCCCCAGCGCTTAAAGTAGAGCTACTCGCACGCCAGACACGCACGCGCGCGGTGAGTAGGGACCTGCCACGGCGGGTTGGCGTCGCGCGAGCGGCAGCAACGTACGGACGTCCGGAGCTCGCTCGCGGGGCAGATCCTCTGTGCAGACGTGATGTCGCTCTTGACCAGCCGCGTCAGGTGCTGCACGTTGCACAGTGCCGCCTCGAGCTCGCTGCGCAGCGAGTCACTCCGCGATCGCCCGCGTCCGCGGTCGCCCATCCTGCCGGCGCCGCGCTGGCCACCGCTGCGTGCCCGCACCTTCCTCCGAGTCACGGCGCCGCGCTGGTCCGATTGCAGCTGGAGCGCGGGGCCGGCGCGGAGGTTTGCTGCGACCCGCCCCGGATCCCTTGAGCACTCTGCACCCCGATCCGCTTGACCGCTGAGCTTGGCCTCGAGCTGTTCAATCTCGGTGAGCGAGAGGCCGAGCGCCTCGCTCGCCAGCTTGCGCTCCCGATCTTCCTGCGCTGTCTCGACCGCGGTCGCCGCTAGCGCGCGCGCGGCACCACCGACGTTCACGGACGGCAGGCGGAAGATGGGAAGCAGGTGCCTGGACTCGCCGCCCGCCGGTGCGAGCCCGACCTCGAGCGGCGTCTCGCCGGTCGTCGTCAAGATCGGCAGCAGGTCCTGCGAGGCGCGCGCGAGGCGAGGCAGTGCCGTGTCCGGCGCGGCCGCGCGCGCACCGCTTCTGTCTCGCTTCCGCCTCGCCTCCTTGCGTGGCGGCGGCGGCGAGCGCTGGTTCGGAGACGCGAGCGCCGTGGCGGCTGCTTCTGGCTGCTGATGTCCGAGATCCGCGAGCTTGAGGCGCCACTCGGCCTGCAGTCTCGAGCGCGTGCGCTCGAGCTCCTCCAGCAGCCGCAGCTCGTGGTTCGTCAGGCGGTGCAGCACGTCCGAGCGCGGCGAGCGCGCGCGTGGGGCTGGGCCAGCGCTCTGCTCCGTGGCTCTCGGCGCCTCGGAGTTGGCCGGAGCCACGCTCGCCTCGGTCGGCGGCGGCCCAGGGGCCGAGAGCGTCCCGCCGAAGAGCAGCATGGACGAGAGAGAGAGAGAGTGAGAGGAGGGAGGAGGGAGAGAAGAGGGAGGAGAGCCAACACAGCATGAACTGTTCTCACGACTCACGACTGCCTTTGCTTCCGCTCACACATGACGCCGGCGGCAAAAATAGCAGGCGGCCAACGCCGCAAGAAACGACAAGCAAGCCTCCGTGTTGCGCGCTCCCTGTGACTCAGAAGCGACGACTGGCTGGCTCGCCGGCCTCGCTGGCTCGCTACGCACTGCGCTCGCGGTGCATGAGCTGCATACTTACTCAGCGGCCCGCCCGCCCGCCCGCCTCCTCTCGCCGGGCCGCCCCGGCGGCTCATAGCTTGAAGTGGATCATCATGAGCGTCGCGGCGAAGCTCAGGAACACGTGCGATAGCGCATTGTGGTTGAACTTGTCCTTGTTTGGGCACCAGACGAGTCCCTGGATGAGCCCGCCCGTGAGCTTGACCGAGTACACGAGCAGCTCGTTGCTCGGGTGGCTCCACTGCCAGTCGAAGGCCATGGAGCTGGCCACCGC
This sequence comes from Phytopythium kandeliae, assembly GCA_023338135.1. Taxonomy (NCBI): domain Eukaryota; phylum Oomycota; class Peronosporomycetes; order Pythiales; family Pythiaceae; genus Phytopythium; species Phytopythium kandeliae. The sequence goes on along the minus strand of JAADYC010000378.1, from coordinate 9,388 downwards.
GCCGAAAATGAGCACGGGGAGGAAGCCCGCGGTGAGGAACACGGCCGACAGGTTGATGCTCGCCCAGATCGCGAGCCCCGCGTAGACAAGCGCGGCGAGCAGCACGATCGAGTAGGCCCACGATTCGGGCAGGTAGCGGCTCGCGGCCAGCGACAGCAGCGCAAAGTTGGACAGGATGGAAAAGCCGAGCACAACGCGCCAGAGCAGGTCGATGAGCCGGTCAACGGTCGCGCGGTGCAGGTGCAGCCCGAAGATGCGTGCCGTCTTGGCCAGACTCGTCTCCTGCTTGTGTACCATGGAGCGTAGCGCCTCGAACGCGAGGTGGTGCAGCAGCCCGCCGAGCGCGGCCGAGATGCCCATCGCGACGAAGTAGATGAGGTACCACGTGCTGTGGCCCTGCTCGTTCGCGGCGAACAGCGCCACGTACACGGCGAACGCGAAGCACTGGACCGCGAGCAGGTAGTCCGTGATGAAGCACGCGGGCTGCGCGTCCCATTCCTCGCCCGTCATGTCGCGGTAGGCCCAGAGCGACCAGCTCTCGACCTCCTTGACGGCGTTGCGGCACGCCTCCGCCACCGATGCCGACGCCGCGCGCGTGCGCTGCGAGAGCGTCTGCGCGCCGCCGGCCGAAGAAGACAGCGCGCTCGCCGCCATGTCGCTTCTCGGTCGCCGCCGCCGCCGCCGCTGCCAGGAATTCCAATACTGGCTGGCGACTTGCGAAGGCAGGCAGACTCGAAACGACCACGACGGCCGGAAGCGAGAGCCGCACATCCTCGTGTGAGCCAAGTATTGGCCAATCAGAGCGGTATTGGCGTGGTTTCGGCCAATCAAACAACAGAATGCGCGGGAAGTATTGGGAGAGGAGACGGGCATACTGGAGCGAGGTGGATTTTGGGCTCCGGACGGCCAGATTCATTTCCTTGCGGCTGTAGCCATTCGTGTTGGGTAAACCATGCACAGATCCACCGTTGCCGCCGCCGCGCCTGCAGCATCGTCGGCGGCAGCGGCGGCAGCGGCGGCAGCGGCGGCAGCGGCAGCAGCATCGGCACGAGCCCTACCAGGGTCTTCTCAAGGCGCGAACGGTGTATCGCCGGAGCGCTTGCTGACTACATCAGGCACTCAAGGCGCGTCTCCTCGCGCCACCGTGTCTTTGCGAACGTGCACCAGTCAGTGCGGCTGGGACGACCGACCTCGGCTAGGATGCTATGCTACAGCGTCCGCGGACGCAGTGTCGCTGCTCAGGGAAGCTGCAGTGGACGGCTAGACGTCGACCTCCAGGCGCTCGTCCTCCGAGTCCGACGGTGACTGCAGCGCCTCGTGCAGCGGCAGCGAGGCGCGGCTCGACGACTCCATGAGTACGAACGAGCTGCCCGGGGACAGCGAGTTGCCACCGGCCGACGCGAGGATACAGGAGCCCGGGGTGATCGGAGACGCTGACGGCCGGTCGTCCCACACGGCCACATCTCGCGTGAAGTCGGCGACGCGGCGCGTGGGGGACACCACGCTCGCGCGGAGGATGGCGAGCGTGGTGCAGTCATCCACTAGGATGGACGCCGGCAGGCTCTCGTTCGTCGCGTACACCTCGGACCAGTCCGACAGCCGTGTGTTTGCGCCGCCGGTCGTGGGTGACGTCAGGCCGCGTTGGCCCTTCGTCTGCGCGCGGGATCGCCGCCGCCGGAGACAGAACACGGCCGCCACGGCCGCGGCGACCAGGACGACTACGCCCGCGAGGATCGCGAGCTGCGACCCAACCGACCCGAGTGCCTCGACCCCCGACAGCTCCACCGCGGGCGAGGCGTCTCCCACGCTTGATCCCATGACCAACGCAGCGGCTGAGCGGTCCAGCTCACCGTAGACCGCGAACACGTAGCCTTCGCCGCTGCAGGTGACGCGACCGACGAACGTGCTGTTGAGCGATCGGGGAGTCTTCGCCACGACAGTTCGCAGCAGCTCCGCGGCCGTGGCGGTGCCAGCACCACCCGCAAGCGTCGCGTTCTTGACTGTCGCGAGCGCAGAGGTTGTGGCCGCCAGGTCTGCCGCGTCCGCCAAGTAGATCCCAGCGGCTACGTCGCCGCCATCCGCTGCCGCGAGTCCGCAGGAGGCCGCCAGCGCCTCGGCGTCGGTCACTGCGGCGGCCAAAGCGACCTCGACGACCTCGACCCCCTCCGCCGTCGCTGTTAGCGCGATGCTCATGCCCAGCGCCACTGGACACGTTCCTGCCGCTGCGGCCGCCGAGCCGTCTCGGTCGCCCGCGCCTGGCTTCCAGCAGTACGTTGTGGCACCGTCGGCCTCGAGCGCTGGGACGAGCCACACACACAAGCCGCCGGTCTCATGAGCGCGCGAAACGCATGGCAGGACTGGCTGCCGGCCGGCGACAGCCCGTACCTGATCCTCCGGCGCCAGGAGCAGACGACGCGGCGGACAGTGCGCTGACGCCGCGCTCGCCGACGCCGAGCGCGAGCGCGGCCACACGTGACCAGCGCGAGCGCCAGCGCCGGCGGCGCGCTGTCGCCATGGCGCGTTGCGAACTGAGACAGCCAGGCGCGAGCCAACGGTTGCGTGGCAGTCGAGAGCTCGGCGCTCTTGAGGTTCACTTGAGGCGCCACTGGCCGCGGCCCGACCGCGGAGCCCAGAACGACCCAGCGCGAGCGTGTGGTCCGAGCGCACCGCGCCGGAGCGGCGTCTTGACCCAGCGCGGTTGCTTCCGCGCCGCGCCGTGCGCCTGTCGCTCCAGAGGGAGATGATCTGGAGCGGAGGCGCCTCCCATCGCGCGCTGGATTTAGCCGGCGGCTGGCGGCCTTCCAGGAGCGAGCAAGCGAGCGAGCCTTCAAGCAGAGGTGGTCGAGTGGATGACCCTCGCGCCACGTAGGTGCAACGGATAGACCTCTATGTCATGATATCAGGACAAATATCACCACCCAGTGTGGATGAAAACATAGCTGAAGAGCCCTCAGTATCGCGTAGACTGTATAACATGGTGCTTAAGCCTCGGCGCTGGTGGCGCAACCGCCGCCGACTCGCTGTATCAGGGAATGACCGAGGTGTTCATGCGCTCGCCCGGCGCTCGTTGCACACACAGGGGCTCTGCTTCGGACAGTAGCACATGCGATGCACGTGTGCGACTGCGTGGCTGCATCAGGGAATGACCTGGTACGTGTATCGCCCGTGCCGGTGCTGGAGGGCCGCGAGCTTGACCCCGCAGGCTACGGCGATGCACGAGAGCGCGGCGGCGGCCAGGAATGTCCCTCGGAAGCACTGCGCACCGTCGCACGTCTCGGCGCCGCCAGCCGTCGCGGTCGCCGACCGGTGGTACAAGTAGGACGAGAGCGGGCTGTAGATGAGCGGGTAGCCGACGCAGTTGGCCAGGCTCACGAGCCCGTAGTTCTTGCCGAAGTGTAGCAGCCCGAAGTCCTCGCGCACGATGACCGTGAAGCAGCCGAACATGACGCCTTCGGCGGCCCCAGCCAACGCGACCGGCAGCGCGAGCAGGCGCGGCGGGCACGCGAGGAACAGTACCTGCGCCACCGCCGTCAGCGCGGCCGCCAGCGCAACGAAGACCCCGCGCGGCGCGCGCGCCAGCACGCGATCCGAGACGACACCCGTCGCCAGGCGCGCACCAGTGTTGCTGATGGAGAAGAGCCCGACCATGAGCGGCACCTGCTCGGCCGGTCCGCCGAGCGACTCGACGATGAACGAGACGTTCGCCATGACGAACAGCCCGGCACCGATGACGACGAGCACCGGCACGAATAGCAGGACGAAGCGCGGATCGCGCAATAGCGCCACACCCGTGATGTCGACTCCTCCCAGTTTGGCGTACACCTCCTCGTTGCATGTGTCCACGATCGCGCCTGCGTCCGAGCCCGCGTCTGAGCCCGCGTCTGCCGCGACACCGATGCTGCCATCGACCGCCTCAAAGCTTGGACGCCGAGAATGGGGCTTCGCGAGGCGAGAGAAGGCGAGCCAGCCCAGTAGGCATGCCGCCTGCAGGTACACGCCGAGGAAGAGGAAGTAGCCGGGCACGTCGCCGTCGAAGGCGCCGTGGAACACGAGCGCGAAGACCGCACCGCCGCAGCTGTAGGACGAGGTGAGCAGCGCCATGACCTTGCCGCGGTTGGTGCTCCCGAAGAGCCCCTCGTTGGCCACGATGGACGCGAGGATACCGAAGGAGCTACAGAGCCCGACGGCCAGGAGGCCCAGACCGATCGCCAGCGGACTGGTCCGCGTGGCGTCCGCCGCGAGTCTGGCGGACATGAGCGCGTAGACGCACAGCAGCGACGTTCCGCTCAGCAGCACGCTCCTGTATGGCCCGAGGCGGTCGAAGACGATCCCGGCGACGAACGACAGGTACGACCCGAACATGGCAAGCGACGACACCGCAGAGATTCCCGCCTGCGACGCGCCTAGCAGCGCCTTGAGCTGCGCGTTCCACGCAGACATGGCATAGATCGACCCGACGCCAAGCATGATGGTCACACCCGCCGCCAGGCTGCCGGCGCGGCGCGCCGACGAGTCGCGCGCCATCGATCAATGGTTGGAGCTCTCCCAGTTCGAGTCCGTCTAGGGGTTTTCTATTGCTACACTCATCACGGAGCGTAATTGGTCTGGATTGGCTGAAATGTACGAACTAAGCTGACACAATTGGTCAGTTCGGCAATCGTCGGGATGTGATTGGATAGAACACGCTGACGTCAGCAAGCGCTTCAAGCGCTTCCACACTCGAACGCATCATCGGTCAGCGGGCGAGTGCGAGGGCAAATGCTCGAGGATTGACAGTGAGGCGGCGTATGTTGTATACTATCGCTGCCACATATTGGGTCTCCTTCTACGCCAGCGGTGCGTACTGGCGCCGTCGGGCGAACTTGAGACTGGCCGATAGTGCCACGAGGCTCAGGGCGACGGCGAGCAGGAACACCGGACGGAAGCACTGTTTACCCACGCACGAGTCCACTCCGTCGATGGAGGTAGACGACAAGTGGTAGAAGAAGGAGCCGATCGGGTTGAAGAAGAGGGGGAAGCCGATCGCGTTCGCGATGCTGATGAGTCCGAAGTTCTTGCCAAAGTGCTTGGCGCCGAAGGTCTCGCGCATCAGCACGGGGAAGGCAGCAAACATGACGCCATCCGCAATGCCCGCTAGGGTGACTGGCACCGCCAGCAGCGACGGCGGAAGCACGAGGAATAGCATGTGCACTAGCGCAGTCAGCACCGATGCGAGGCTGACGAAGTAGATGCGAGGGCACGACTCGCGGACGCGGTCAGACACGGTGCCAGCGATGACCCGGCCGTTGCAGTTGCCGATCGAGAAGAGCGACACCATGACGGGAATCTGGTCTCCAGGACCACCGAGTGACTCCACAATGAACGCGACGTTGGCCATGACGAACAGCGAGGACCCCACGAGGATAAATACCGTCGAGAACAGGAGCCAGAAGCGCGAGTCCGTCAGCAGCTCGCGACCAGTCACGTCCGCGCCTCGAACCACGGCTGTGATCTCCAATTTGTCGACAGACGCTCTCGGCACCGGCATAAACTCGTCAAGTGCGTGCTCTGGCGGCAGCGTGATGCCGCGCTTCACATCTTCTGGAGAGGGGCGGTGGAGCGCGAGCCAGGCAGCGGCGAACACGGACAGGAACAGCACGGCCATGAACCTGAAGTAGCCGGCCACGTCGCCATCGAAGTAATGCTGATATACGATCGCGAAGAGCGCGCCACCCGCACTGAAGCCGGCAAACTCGAGCGCCATGACCAATCCGCGGTTCTCGTCCCCGTAGAGGCCTTCGTTCGGACCCAAGGCTGCAAACACACCAAAGTTGGTGGCCTGGCCGAGTACGGCGAAGGCGACGCCGACGCCAAGCGGGGACATCTCCTGCGGAGCCAGCAAGAGTCCGCTGTAGAGACCAAAGAAGACGCCCGAGAGCACGACTCCGCCCAGCAGGACGCTGTTGTGCGCGCCGATGCGATCGAACACGAGGCCCGGCGTGACGGAGAAGTAGGCGCCGAAGGACGCCATGGAGCAGACGAGGGAGATTTGCGCCTGCGAGTAGCCGAGCAGTTGCTGCAGCTGCGCGTTCCACGCCGACACGGAGTGGTTCGAGCCCACACAGATCATGAGCGCGAGGCCGGCGAGGACGCTCGCGTGGCGCCCGAGCAGCTCGCGAGAGGGCATGGCAGTCGCTTCGAGAGCCTCGAGCGGCTCTGCTTGGAGTGCGGCGGTAGAGCTGCGCAAGTACTGTATCCGACAGATCTATTCACATCGTTCCTCGGGGTATTGCCAAACTTGGTGGAATGCCGCCGGTCTCACATGGCGTTCAGCAATCAGCCATCGCGCCGATGCGCTCGCCGATGCGCTCAAGGCTGAGACGCACACTGTGTGGTGGTGGTGCATCGCATCCGACAGAGAGCAGAGCGTGGTCTCGGCTTCAAGAACCGCCTGCGCGCGCACGGAACTGTGTCAGGAGCCCGCTAAAGTGTCGGCTAGGCCGCCACGCTACTGAACTTGAGCGCCAAACGGAGATCGCCAGATCGTCGTTGGCTGCAAAAACTGAGCGCTGGGGCTCACTGGCTACCGTCCGGCCCCCAACAAGGCCTTCCTTAACCCCTTATAGAGGGCGTCGAATCTGCACGACTTACATTTACCGAGATAAACCAGTCCGGCAGAGGTCCAGTAAACCCCACCGGATTCTGCGCAAACCGAGGCCCGGCCCAGACCGACTCCACCGCCCTGACCGACAGGAAGGCCGCCCACATCACCGGCGCTGAAACACTCTGGTTTCTCCCTCCAGCCTAGGCGGCGGCCCCTCCGCCGCGATCGGTTCCGCTCTGCCCCGCGTCGCCCGCAGTCACTGCCAGTAATGGGCGTCCCCCGCGCGGCGCGCGCCGTCGCCGTGGCGCTGCTGGCTGGCGGCGCGTCACTCGCGGCAGCCGCGACCGCTCCGTCGCTCTATGGTGCGTCCGTCGTCCCGTGGCGCCGCGCCGCCTTTCTCGATTCCGGCAGACGACTAACTGTGTATGCGTATGCGTGCGCGGGTGTGTGTGGGTGCCTGGCAATGCCTGTCACTCGCTCGGTCGGTCGATTGGGGCAGACTACGAGTACGACGGGACCACGACGTACTGCTACTGGATCGACCAGGGCATGCAGGTGTCGAATTACGACTTTGCGTACGTGCTGGTCGAGGGCACGGGCGACGAGTGTCCGCTGACGATCGAGATCGAGCAAACGACGACCGGGACGATCTACCCGGGACAGGACGTCGAGTACGCGTTCACGGCCACGCTCAACCTGAACGACAACGTATTCAACATGACGTCGCTGCAGTCCACGGTTCCGGACCCGACCACGGGGCTGCCTGAGCAGATCGGCCACGCCAACGTGCACACGTGCGCGCGCTCAACGGTCTGCGACGTCTTCCGCACAGGCTCTAATCGCAAGATCTCGGACCAGGAGACGTCCAACTTCACGGGCGACAGCGCGAGCTTCCGCCAGAAGATCTCCTTCGACGTCTCGGGCGAGAAGAACGTTTTTGCGCACATCATCCTGCCGCCCGTGGACTACCTGAACGAGAGCTACCACTTCATCACGTTCACCACGACCGAGATCTCGTCGGCCAGCTCCACCACCAGCTCGTCCGACAGCTCCTCGGGTGCGTCCACGGGCCTGGTTATCGGACTCGTCGTCGGCGGCGTCGCCATCATCCTGCTCGTCATCCTTGCCATCGTCTTCTGGCGCCGCAAGCAGCGGCCCGAGTTCGAGACGGACCACTTCCGCAACAGCGGCTTCAACCCCAACTCGCACGCGAGCAAGGTGTCCAAGCTCGACTGGAGTGCCGACCCGGCCGAGTTGGCCTGGAAGGACAACTACAACCCGACGGCGACTCTCGGCGGTGGCCACGACCCGCCGCCGGCGCTCAGTGCCAGCGCGCTCATGTTCAATGACAGCATGCACCGGCCGCAGAAGACGGCATCCTCATCCGGTTCGGTTCGGTACGAGTCGCCGCGCGTCGACGCATACAGCGGGAACGCGTCGCCGTCCGGCACGGTGAGCACCATCAAGGTGCCTCCGCGCGGCGGTGGCGGTGGCGGGAGCCACTTCCGGGGCTCGCAGAGCAACGGGCTTGACCGCTCGCAGTCGTCCGTGTTCAACGATGGCTCGCACGTCTACAACGAGGACGGCATGCTCGAGTATGGCCGCACGCCCGACATGGAAGGCTTCCACATCAACCCGCACTCGCTCGAGAGCGAGGTGTCCATCGGCACGTCCTACGACTACAACGGCGCCACGCACATGCATAACCCGACGTTCAACCCACTGCTGAGCGGCTACAGCGGCCGGGAGTCGGACATGTCCTCAGTCGACGACTACGACATGTACGACGACCGCGGGCGGTCCAACACAGACGGGTTCAAGCACCAGCCCATGGACATGCGCATCTCGGAGGCGTCCATCGGCACCGTGGACTTCACGAGCGAACGCCCGCAGCAGCCCTACGGCGGGCGGTTCAGCCGCCTGGATGAGAGCGTGGCGAGCTCGAGCGACTACGCGAGCACCATGACCTCGAGCGCCGTGCGCTCCACCGGCGTCTACGACGTGGACGCGCGCGGCGCCGACTCGTTCGCGACCACTGCGTCCAGCTCAGCGTCCGCGGCCACCGGCGCGAAGTCTCGGCAGTCGCGGACGGTGTCGGACGGCGAGAGCTACGAGTTTTAGGCGCCGCGTGCGGCCCGGTTGTGTCTCGTACTCGGGCTCTACGCGTCTCAGTTGGCCGGTCCATGCTCTAGCGGGCCGCACGTCAGCTCTCGCCCGCGCTGCCGCCGCCGGTTGTGAAGCGCCAGCCTCCGCGCGCTGCGCGCAGGCGGAGGGGGTCGCTTGTCGTTGGTGTGGATGTTGTTTGTTCGGCGACGGAGCACGCACCGCGGGGCGAAGGCTGGCCGTATTTAAGCCGTTAAGAAAAACCCTCCGCCAGGGCGTTTGTCCAGCGTTGCGGCAACGACTCGAAGTACGGGATGGCCGACGATCTCGCCACCACGTTCCAACCGCACGCACACATCCTCACGCGCTCTGCCGACAAAACTCGGGTGGACGTCCGAAGCCGGCCACCTCGCACTCAGCAATCAGCATGAGGTTGATGGCGGCATTGGCATCGACCCCAATGGCTGCAGCGACGCTCTTGGGTGTTGCAACGCAGCACACTGTGGCAGTGCTGGAGCTCCATCGTGTCCTCATGCACGCGGGGAATTGTCTTGCCTTCTGCCGCTGGCGACGGCGGTTTTCCTTGCCGCAGAGACTCGTGTCCACGAGATGGCGCACCTTCGGCAACGGCTGGCCACAGGTCGAGCAGAGCTTGCTCGTGTTCAACTCCTTCAACAGAACCACCGTCGCGCGTCTGTCGAG
>JAADYC010000377.1:0-22329 GCA_023338135.1 Phytopythium kandeliae | reverse complement strand
TGTGAAGCGCGCTGAACTGTACGAACACAAACGACCAATACACAAGCTATCTGGCTCAGTGTGTACCCCATTGCCCGCATACGAACACATACATTGCGCTCAGCTTGAGATTTCATTGTATGTTATAGCAAAAAAAGAAGCGGATATTCTCAGTGCAACCTATAATAAGTTCAAGGATATAGTTGAGAAGCACCTCTCCACACAAGCTGCTGGCGGAGGGAAACTCGCTACACAGCTACCACAAGTGACTAGACACGCTGCCGAGTGCGCAGCATTGCTACGAGCGAACGCAATGTGGCACGTAGAGAAGAAGATTAACGGAGTGCCTCGTGCGAGACGCGCAGTTTCGCCCACATCGTTCTCGTCATCGATAGATGACGACTCGCTTGGAGACAATACTGAGTACAAACTGAACATAGCAGACAAACACAAAGACGAAGGAGCTGCTATCCGAAGGGACTACGACCATTTCCCAACTGAACAGCACCACAATGGACTCAACAGCGACCTAATCAACCACATCTTTGACGACGGACCGCTACAAGGCTTCAACCAAATGCCGATGCTAGACAACACGTCGCTGGACGGACTTAATCTAGACTCCAGCGAGTTTAAGCCGTTCTATCAGGATCACGCGCAGACAAGGGAGGAGAAACCCTACTACGCACTAGAAGTCATATCGTGCGCGTGCGGAGCCATGGTCGTCTTCTGCAACACGTTCATGTTCGCCATCATCGCCGAGCAAGACCCCGAATCCAACTCCGACGTGTTCCTCAGATACATCCTAGTCAAAGCAATCAATCTGACACGATTGGGCATGGTGTCGTACGTGTTCTCCGAACCGGACACGTACAAGGTCGTCAACTGCACTCTGAAGTTCCTCATCACCAACGCGATCATCTACGAGTACAGGTTCAACCTATTCGTCAAATACTTGATCATACATCTGCTTGTCACGATAGTAGTAGCACTGTTGGCCATAGGAATATTCTACAAGTTCATCGAAGACATCGACACCAAATTCATATTGAGCTACATATTCGCCTCCGTGCGAAGCTACGACTTCAACTACTCATACGTACTGATTGTAATTATGATGCACTCGGTTGCGTCCGTAGGAGTAACGATCCTGACCAACGACACCACCGCATCCAATGCCAGAACGCGCGTTGTCAACAAAACCATACTGATCTTCCTCTTGAGCGTTACGTTTGGCGCGGTCATCGGCCCAGTCGGCTATGTGTGGCCCAGCTTGGTTCTCTACTGCACGATCATTGTCGTCCGAGGCGCGTATGATGCGTTCAACCTGGACCTGTTCATCATCTACGCCACCACAATGCTCGTCATATTGTTTGTCTACCCGCTAGTCGCTCTGCAGATCAAGTTCATCTGGCGAAAGAAAGTCACCCAGTACATCGAGTACTGAACGAGCAGCAAAACTTTCAGAGACAAGAATATATGGCTGGCGTGGATGATTTCATTCGGCGTAACACTCGCGCTTCTGGCGCACCAGGTGCGCTCGCATGGATATCTCAGCCAGCCTCCAGCCGATTATTACAACGAAGCGTCAAAGACATCGTACATCGCGCGCGTGAACGCGTACGAATTGTTTCCATCGTACAGATGGGACTTCTCTCCCGAAGAGAATGCAGTTTCGTATGAGCACCTCGTCCAGACCAATGGCATTCAGCAACCACTCAAGTCGTTCATGGATCAGTACATCACCAACTGTCCACTCAACGACCTATCAACTGTTTATGACGTGACTGACTTGAAGACAGTGCACTGGCAGAACGATCAGGCGCATGAGGGCTTCGTGTCGAGTCACACAGGACCATGCGAGGTCTGGATTGACGCCGCGATGGCCTTCTCCGATCTGAACTGTGCCAAGCACTACACTGGCTACCCAGGCGAAGTCCCTGTCGACTTCACCATCTGCCAGGGAACGTGCGTGCTCTCAATGTACTGGATGGCTCTCCACGAGTCCTATTGGCAACTCTACAAGGGCTGTGTCACCATCAAGAACACGAATCCACCTGCTAGTGGAGCAGCCTACACCAGTCCGACGGTCGGTCCAGCCACTGCTCCGATCACCAACGCCATCACTAGTAACTACATCAATGAAGGTGGACTCTCACTCGACTCGCAAGGCGCTACAGTCGCGAATCAAACGATCACGCTGTCAATGGCCAAGACCGAGTCCGGCCCGCGCATCTACATGCTCGATAGTGCAGCAGCGAACTACCAATTGATAGACTTGAACAACAAGAAGATTGCCTTCGACGTCGACCTCACCAACGTTCCGTGTGACTACAACTTGGCGCTGTACTTCTCTGAGATGAGTGACAGCTCAGCCATAGGATCTGGATACTGCGACGCGCAGGGCTTCACAGCCGCACCATGCGCAGAGATGGACATATTCGAGGGCAACGTCGTCGCCGCGCATGTCACGTCGCATGCATGCGCCAGTGGTGTGTGCGACAAGGACGGCGCCGCGCAGACAATCAGATTCGCGGACAGTGGCATCGGGCCAAAGATGCACGTAGAGACCAGCTTTCAGACAGAGAACGACAAGCTGATTGGCATCACTCAAGTCATCACTGACACAAACGGAAACACAGCAACACTCTACATTGACGATACTGGAGCCAATGGCGGGTTTCAGAGCATAGGACAGTCTTTCAAGAATGGAATGGTGCTCATCATGAGTATTTGGACGAACGGGGCTGGTGGCATGGCTTGGCTGAACGGAGCCTGCGATTCGTATCAGACCGACACAGCCAATATCTATGGCTCGTTTGCAAACATTGCCATCACTGACTTGTGAAAAAAATCAGCAAACTCGCACATGAAGCTCTCCGACAACTTCCCGGAGCGGCTGGTGTCTTCCCAATCGAACTGATCCGCAAACTTGCGGACCAGTTCAATTGGAACCTCAACAGAGCTCATCCTTGAGACAAATGCACATAGCTCACAGCCACTGAGTGATGGACCCAGCTACCTCAGCTGGGCATTCCATCAGGAGAAGAGTCTTGCGCGTGTGCTCCAGGCGGATGACGCGCTTGATGTTGGCGCACTTCACGTCCAGTCTGTGCTTGTTGTCGATAACAAACTGATATGAGAGGCTCTGGTACGTACTGACCAACTTCCATTCAACACGATCAGCGAACTCGAGAATGAACGCTTCCGAGAGCTTCTGGTTGAGACTGATCTCATACCAATCAAGGCGGTCCGCAAACTCGCGGATGAGACTCTCAGACAATGTCTGATACTCGCTAAGAGCGCTCCAATCAAGGCAGTTCGCAAACTCGCGGACGAAGCTCTCAGAAAGTTTCTGAGATTCGCTGATCGCGTCCCAATCTAGTTGTTCGGCAAACTCGCGAATGAAAGCTTCGGAGAGAGTTTGAGTCCAACTGATTGAAGTCCACTTTACATGGTTAGCGAACTCGCGAATGAACTGCTCTGAGAGCTTCTGGCGCGTGCTAATCCATTGCCAATCAAGGCGATCAGCGAACTCGCGAATGAATCGCTCTGAGAGTTTCTGACACTCGCGAACCCACTTCCAGTCAGGATGATCGGCGAACTTGATCGCGAAACTCTCCATAGAGCTCTGTTTGCTGGATACAAACGCCATTCGCGAGGTCCATATCGTTACCATTGCCCGTCAATTTTGTATTTGAAAAAAAAGATTGGCTATGTTCAGCAGAACGCGCTAGCCTAGCAGCTCGCTGAGCGCATGAGCATATTCTCTGCTATACATAGCGTCTTTGATGATTCCTGGGGTAATGTCGGGCTCGTCCTTGAACTTGGCAACCAGACCGTCGATCAGCGCTTCGGCAGGAGTCTGCTCTGATGGGTTCTTCGCTTCGACATTGGCATCAGCATGCTCCTCGACAATGCGGTGCGTTACAGCGCCAGCTACTTCATCAAGGATTTGCTTCAGTTGCTCAAACTTGCTGCTGAACTGCTGGAACATGATCTGGAACTGCCCGAAGCGGTCACAGTTCGCAGACATCTGTACCACAAGCTTGCTGTAGTCGCAGGCGCGGATGGCGCCGTTGTTCTTGTAGAGTCCAATCTTGATGGCCTTGTACAGCTCACTCTCAATGTAGATTGTGGAGTACTCGTCTGGAACAGAGCGATGCTTGGCGCGTAGGATGTAGCCGTAGAGCGGCTTGTACTTGAAGTTCTGGAGCTGATACGCCTTCGCGTACTTGGCATACGCGGACTTCGCGTAGTTCATGAGAAGAGATACATTGCTCTCCTTGAGAGATAGAGCGTTGTGTGTGGGGAGCCCGGGAACTTGTCTCGATACAAACGAGAACGTCATAGGCTCTGAGACCGACATGATCATGATGTATGAATTCATGTCCACGCCTGGCTTCGGCACGTTCTTCGTGCGGTTCGCCAGGTGCTTGGTCTCGTCGAAGATGTGGTACTTCGAATGGCGGAGCGCGATCGTGTACGAATAGTCGGGGTTCAGCATCTCAAAGCTGAACGCCTTGTACTTGGTAGCCATCAGATCCTTGATGGCATCCATGAAGGTGAACCCCGATACCATCTCCATCGCGCCGATGTCGTAGCCCTTCGTGGAAGATACGACCCACTCGCCATTGTAGAAGTACAGAGTTAGTATGGTGGCATCGAGGACTTCGTACACGTCGTAGTGTCCAGCGCTGAACAGGTCGACGAGTCTGCGCATGGAGATCTTGTTGGTGCAGAACGCGTGGTGCGGCATGGCGAGGAGGTGCCATCCGTCGCAGAACTCGAACACGAGGCCGTTGCACTCCTTCACCATTGGATTCTTGAAGTCAACGTTCTCGCGGCGGGTATGAAGCACCACGCGGAATGGCGTCTCGCGAGTAAACTTGCCCTGCACACTATCCGTCCAGCAAACTCCCGTGGAGTACAGCTTGGAGCGGATGTTGCTCATGGTTGAGGCAAAGTTGTCGTAGTCAATGGGGAAGCTGCTCATGAACTTGAAGGTGTTCATCTTGAATGAAGTGCGCGTGCCGTGGCAGATTTGCGAATGATCCTAATCCAGCGTATATCAATGATCCGAGCAATCAAGTTGACATATTTGAGCGTATTCTATTCTTGGCCACATAGTCGCTGATGTACTGGTACTTCAGCTTGTCTGCGAACTTGCGGCGAGACGAAACGAATGAAGGCTGGAGATTCCTAGACTCAGAGTTGTCTTCGCCCGACTTGCTCGAGCTGATATAATCCTTGAACATTGTCTCCAACAACCAGACCATACTTCCGTGAGTCTGCTCAAGGTCAAACGGGAAGGACGCCTTGTGCTCGTATATCTTCTTGAGCGTACTCATAGCTAGCTTGATAGTCTTCGATAGAAACGCCTTTTGTTTCGATATGTCGAGCTTATGACGCGCTCCCGACAGCATGGTCGTCGCATCCTGGAGGATCTTGTTCATGACCAGACACAAGCGAATGACATCGTACATCGCGTAACAGTTGAACACTTGGAACTCATTGTCTACAACTGCCTTGCCCTTTGCATCAAACACAACGCAGATCTCTTTCTCGATCGAGCTTCTGATTGCATCGAAGAAGTCGTGGTGCTCGTGGGACAAGATGGACTTATCGAAATCAATAAATGTAACCTCAAACGAAGTCCTACCCATCTTTACTACTCTGCCTGACGGCAACCGTTGCTCCAGCGGAATGGCACCCTGATGCGGGGTTACAAGAATGTGATTGAGGTGCGGGTCGTTGTGGATGACACCGTGCTGCGCCAGTAGCAGCATGCAGTACAGCGATTGAAACATGGTTTGCTTGAATATCTCTATATCCGCAAAGAGGCCATGCATGGCATGCGTCATAGGAGACGACTTGGCATGATCCTTTGCTTCTTTGATGTAGGCGTTGGCAGCGTTGTAGAAAGTGACTCCTGCGTTGGAATTGAAAACTACAAACGATATATCGTCGAGCGAGTAGTCGACACGCTTGCTTGCTTCTTTCAGCTGGCGAGTTAGCTTTGCGATTGCTTCCAGATCCTTGCTCGCGTAGGGCCCTCTCACTAGCTCGCATCCTAACTGGTGTTGCTTCTGAGAGGAAGTGACTACATACTCCATAGCAGAACCGAAGTTCAGCCTCGAGATCAGTTGTGGATTCGTGAACAGGCGCGCGGAGGGGTGACTCATCACGCCCCAATCTAGTGACGGGGATAGGTACGACTTCCTTATCGACGTCGGGATGCCGCGGATGATTCGATTGATGTACATGACCTTCCACAACGAATGATGGAGATTGGAAGTATCATCCATCTGGTGATGTGTCACAGTCAACAGCTTGCTCCCGATACGGCCAGTACAACTCTCAAACGCTAGTATCTCGGAAGCGAAGTTAGCCAGATCCTTGCTACCAATCTTGTGCTTCTTCAACACCGCATTGAAGAGCTTTGTCATATCCAGCATCGTTGCGAAGTTGATCAGATCAACAGACTGCTGATTAGTATGACCAAAGTGCTTCAGGAGAAGAAAATATACAAAGGCATAGCAAATGCCATGCCCTGACACATTTATGATTTCTTGGTCTCGTATCGACAGCGTGTTGTGCTTGGTACAAGCGCTGATAGCGCTGCGCAGGCGGTAGTAGATCCCGCATTGTTTCTTCAGCTCGCCCTTCAACAACTGATTGGCTTTGCGAGCATTCAAATTGATATTGCGATACTCGGAGTTGGCACTCCGTACGGGGCAACCAAGCAGCACAACATGCTGCAGCTCTATCGCGACAGTGAACGCAGTATCATTGACCTTTACTGTGTGAAGAACAGGCTCCTCGGCGCCTACAGTGCTCAAAACAATGTCTTTGCTGCTGTTCATTCTGACTTTGACGTTAAGTATATTCCATGCGAGATTTCAACCAGCGCTCAGAATATTCTGAGATTCCCATACTAAAACATAGTCATGAAGAGAGCCCCAGAGCTTGGGAGAATATTCTCCTCCAGCTCGTCGGATGAGAGCGTTCTCAGCGCGCGGAGAGTCAGAACAAGCGCCTCGGAGAGCGAGAGTCGGCGAAAGGTCCGTATTCGAGTCAATCTAACTAGCGCAGAGGAGAAGCAGGCCGCTAAGCAGCGAGGGCAGCGGGAACCGATCGTGCCAGCCAGTCGAGTGCCGACCAATGTCCCAGACGACTACATTGTCTACGACAAAGCTAAGCTGCATCTGATCGCACCCAACACGATGATTGGGTACCAAAAGACCAACGACAAGGTCATCACCAACAAGTACTTCAAGCAGTACGACCGCATCGGGGATATCATCACAGTTGGATTCTACAAGCACGACAAGCGAAACTACTCAGAGTATCTGAACAACATTGCATTCGTGTTTGTAAAGAGCGTCTCTGGCGGTGCCGATCCATTGAAGGACAGCATTGAACTTCCTAACTCTGAGTGGTCCTCGCTCAAGCGAGACATGGTCGTCTCCTACCAAAAGCAATCAGACGAATGGATCTATCGAGCAAAGTTCAATTCGTTCGTCAAGACCAGAGACGGAGTAGAGAAGATGAGCTTCACAAGCGAACGCGGATATGGGTATGTCGCCAACCCGAAGAACATTAAGGTCATTCGTCGGCATATCACCCATTCTGATAAGATGATATCGTACATCCTCGAGAGTCTCAACAAGCTAGAGCGTAGAGTAATTGCTCTCGAGAAGAAGAATCAGCCGCAGTAGTTGCCATGTATTTTTTTTTCAAAGCAACTGGAGCGCCATCTCCGCTTCTACGTCTGTCCAAAAGGCATCATGGTCGAAGTGAGTGACACAGCGATCGTCTCTGCCGTATTCATCATGCATCGTTGGTGGGATGTGAGGAGACTCGTGGAAGTAGAAGAAGCGGTAGGTCTCCAAGCCCCAGGCGCCGTTATAGTTCCGCAAAAGAATCGTGCGGGGACCAATGTCATCCAGCCACTCCAACTCGTATAGAATGCTTGGCGGATGAATGCGGCTCAAGACGATATGCCGCTCTCCCGAGAGGAACGTCGGCATGTCCTGGATGCGCTTGTTCAAGTCGATCGCGAACGCGAGATGCTGCGTCTTGCTCGGCAGCTCTCGGACGACTGCATCGTATGCGCTCTTCCAATCGCACTTGCCGCCTGCGATGTAGTCCATGACCATGCTTGACACTGTCAGAGGCAGGCTATTCAAGGCGTGTGCAGAAAGAATGAACTGAGGCGTCATTGGAAAATGTGGAAATGATTGCTCGAAACACACAAAAAAAGCAAACTCCAGCTAGATAGCTAGAGTTGAGAATGCACAGACGAATGTCAATCGTCGTCCGACGAGCTGCCAGTGTCAGAGAGTCTGGGCTTCGAGCCTGATGCGGCCTAGGCAATCTTCTTGAGGAGAGCATCCGTGACCTCAAACGTGACCTCGTTTCCGCAAATGAGGTTGCGGAAGTCTGCCTTCGAGATGTAGGGGTTCTCCACGTAGTAGGACTTCGTTTTGAGAGCCTCGAACGGCACATCCTTGGTAGTGATCTTCTTGGACTCACCCTTCTCCTTCAACGCACTGTTGACTTCCTTCACGATCTGCTTCTTCAGCTCAGCAGTGCGTGCCTTGATGGCGTCGCAGTGCTCCGATGGGCTGTCGATAGTCATGCTGACGTACTCGTTCCAGTCGTGCCCCTCCTGCATCTTCTTGTTGACGCCGGTCGTCACGTTGCCATAGAGATGACACAGTGTGATCCCCTTCTTGCCCTTGACGTTCGTGTCATACGAGAGGCAAACGAAGTTGTCTTCGGAACTCGCCTTCGCAGACGCCTTCGCAGACGCCTTGGGGGACGCCTTGGGGGACGCCTTCGCAGACGCTGTGGGGGAGTTTTCTCCAGCCAAGACCTTTTGCAGATTCGCGGTAGCATTGTTCATCTCCGCTTGGGCCTTCTCCATCTCCGCTTGGGCCTTCTCCATCTCCTTCTGGGCCTTCTCCATCGCCTTCTGGGCCTTCTGGACAGCTTTCATCGCGGCTGACACATCAGCGTTACTGAGGCGAGACATGTTGGCGAGAGTGGTTGAAAGCGTGCGACACTAGGTGTTTTGAGAGCTTGAATATGATTATCAAATAATCTCTTCAATTTTGCACTCAAAAAAAGCAAGCTCAGCTTCGTTGAGCAAGGAAGAGATTACTCTTCGTCAGACGAAGAATCGCCATATTGAATCGCATTGATGAGGCGACTCGTGACTTTGAACTCGACGTCATCGCCGAAAACGAGGTTGATGAAGTCGTTCTTGGAGACGTAGCCGTTGTCCATGTACGTGACCCTGAACCTGGACACGTCAATCGGAACTGATCTGAACGCTGATTGGCTAGACTGCCATGGTTGCGTGATCACCCAGTCGATCCGAAGCCGCCGTCACCGCGCTGGGTCTCCAACTTATCATGATCAGCAATGTAGCCTTCACTGATCACGTACGGCTTCAGTATGAGCTGAGCCACGCGCACAGGCAGCTCCAGATCTGGCATCGACGCGTCGACCTTGATCAGAGGAATCTTCAACGTACCAGTGAAGGACGGGTCGATGATGCCAACGCCGTTCGCGAGCATGTAGCCTGTCTTCGAGAGGCTACTGCGCGGGACCAACTCAACGTAGTAGCCCAGCGGGATCTCCAGACTGACATACGTCTCGTAGAGCTTCGTCGTCGGCGTCGTCTGCTTGAAGATGTCCACAGCAGTGAGATCGTAGCCGACGTCAGAGATGCGCTTCGTCGGCAGGACTGCTCTCGGGTCGTCTAGGAAGAACCCAAGCCGCGGAAGATGCGCGCGCTGGTGTGCGTTGATCGCTTGCATGAAGAGCGCAGTGTACTCTGGATTGCCTTGCGCGGCTTCGTGGAGCTTCTCAATGATGTTGATCCCGTAGTACGTGTCGTCGCCGACAACAAGTCTAGGAACAGAGTTGAAGATGAGCTGCATCGTTGAAGAGCCGACAGGTTGCTTGGTTGCTTGGTTGGTTGATTGCAAAATCGAAAGTGAGTGGATCTAGCGAGAATGGTACTCGACCAGCTTGGGATCAAACAGCGGCGAGTACGTGATTACAATCCCGCAGTAGGGAGAGCTATTCTTTTTATAGTTCACAGGAAAGTACAAACCGGCTTCCTCCGCCTCCTGCAGAAGAAACTTAAAGTTGTTCCAGAATAGATCTGAATGGCCCCACTCCGAGCAGAATAAATGGGCGAGCTCGTGAATGAGGACGAAAGTCAAATCATTCATCTTCTGATCGACCTTGTTCCCGTTCGTAGGGTCTCGCAAACACATCGCAAACACATCGCCCTTGTCTATGACGTACGACGTGTCGCCGCCAGACCGCTCGGGAATGTTCTCCTCGAGGTTGGCGGTCCTGTAGTTGCGCTTCGTGGCCTTGATGCCCTTCTGGATCATGGACCAGTGCTCGGGCTCGATCGCCTTCTTGCCGTTAGCACTGCTCAGATACTTGTCGTCTAGGTACTTGATCAGCGCCAGCGCGGTCGAGTTCAGATGGTCCATCGTCTGTGCTGCCATCTCCGGGTTCTCCAGATCTTCGTGGACTTTGTAGAGATTGCTCCCGGCCCTCACCTTTGCGAACCCTTCCTTGTTAACGAAGTGCCGGCACCGCACGTTGCCTTGCGCGTCCTTGAACTGACACTCGCGCAACGCCCGCGTCTTCGCCTGCGGAATCCAATAGAACATCAACACTATCACAACTACTATCATTGATACTAGCCCCACCGCCAGCGGTAGAGTCACTCTCTTCGAACATTGCGCCGCGGCGTTGCACGCAGCAAATGGATTCAGACACGTTAGAATCAAACCCATCCTACTGACAATTATATTTCACGCCATGAAATAATATTTGCATTGAAGTTTTTGAATGCCCATATGCCGATTTTCGCCCGACAAATATACCGCCGCGACCTGTCGGAAGCAATGAAGACTCCAGTTCTGCGAAGCATATGCGCCCGCATCGACATCATCGACTATGTCGACGAGTCATTCGTGAGAACGGCCTCTGTGCTCATGCTGGGCGACAATGCGAAGCACGCCAAGTCGCTCGAGGATATCAACACATCCAACAAGCAGTTGGTTGCTGCAATTGGACTAGACGCCGTGAAGGCTCTGTCTGCCACGCCTGCATCCGCTGCTGTAATTGGCGGAGATGATTGGGACGACATCGACGACATCGACTTCGAGGAGCTTCTCAACACTGAGTCCGATCACGTTGTTTACAAGTCGTCGACAGAGTACAAGGAACACGTCAGATCGAAAGCTCTTGATAAGAGCATTGTTAGTAACTTGGTGTTCTACTCGAAGGACAAGTCGGCCGACATCAAGGAGAAGATCGCGCTCGAAACGAATATCAATCCATACAAACAATATCTGTGGTCACCTTCGCGCCATAGGTCGCTCAATGGCGATGAGATCAGCTTGATGACGCACTACCAATCCGCAAGCAGCAAGGTAGAAGGCTACCCTATGGATAGCCGCATACAACTGGAGCCCTTTGCGGAAGTGTCGATTGACGAGTATGTCGACAGCGACATTGTCGTTCTGTATTGCATCAGCTTGGACTATATCGTGCTTGATAAGGCGAAACTCGGCTTCTTGGCTAAGAGTAATACTGAGATGTTCGAGCGCATATACAACAACACATTCAAGCGCTTCTTTCCCATGATCACTAGAGTCATATTCAGCAAATACTTGAGTGACGAAGTCGCAATGGAGGAAAGCTTCCCGCAGTGTGCGTTTGACCATGCTGACGTCTTTCAAAAGTACGAAAACAAGAAGAAGCTACTGCAGCACTTGAACAAGCAGCCGCAGATCACTATCGACTCGAACGACTTGCTCATTGGATCAACTACAAGCATCACGCTACGATTCTCGAATAGCACGCGGACAGTCGGTACGTTGAAGTTGTTTGAGTCTCTAGACGTCTCTAAACTTCGAGACATTGCGTGGCTTGATATCTATGAACTAAATAAGAACCGCCCCGTGCGACTCCGCAAAATGCAACAGCGGGATGAGTACCACCGATCGAACACGCAAATGGTTCCTCTGCCTGTCCAGCCGAAGGAGTTGGTGCATAACAAGTGCATGGTCGTCTGCTACCTAGGCACTGATGATTTCAGCAGCCTTGTGCTAGTCCTCAATCAAAATGGATCTGTATGGATAAGGGCAACGCCAAACGCCGCGCTTACGTTCTCGAAAGCCTCCTTCATAGAACACATAGCGCCCATCGTAAACGCCCTAGTTTCAGAAATGAATCAGCACGAGAGCTGCTTCGTTGCAAGAACTAAACTTCCGCTACTCTCGTCGAAGACTACCTCCAGATATCAGATATTGAATTCAACGACCAACTTGACTTTCAAGACTCCCATTTCGTACTCAAAACTAGCTAGTCTCATAGCTGAGAAGCTGCTAACTAGCGGCATTGTGGAAGTGGCTAGTGATGGCACTACCGCGGGCCGTAAAGCGTCTGTCTACTCTATCCAATACGGTGTGACGGCATCGCTTGAGCAAGAAGGCAACTCATCAAACAATCCAAAGATTGAAATCAAGAATGCGAACGAGACCGCTGTGATCCGACTGTCAAACTTAGACGTGTCGGAAACGAACTTGTATGTTGATCTGATTGGCAGACTAATCTCAGCTGAGAGCGAAGCACTCGCTCTACGATCCAACTCGCATAGTGAACTAACGCTAGTGGACCCAGTTCTGTTCCGACCTCGCCACTCGTCCGATGGATACAGCCGCATTTGCCAAAAGAAATTTCAGCCAGTGGTTACCACAGCAGACGATAAGAAGGCCGTCGAGTACTTCAACTTTACGTTCAGCAAGCCTGAATACTACAAGTGTCCTACGAAGAGCCTGCCTATCCTTGGATTCATCAGGGCAAACACGAGAGCGGCTACTGCCTCCCCTGTTGCCGAAAGACGTACCAACCCAACCCAGAGGAGATCCGCAAGAGCTGCATCGCCAACGAGTCCATAGAAGAAGACAAGGGGTCGACCTACAAGATCGACTACCCCATTCACTCCGTCCCCAATCACAAAGTCATGCATCGGAAACTCAAACTCCCAGACTATGCGCTTCAGCTGTTGGGAGGTCAGGAGTTAGTCGTCAATGGATCCATCGTGGCATCACACGGAGAGATCCTAGATGGAATACAGCCTGATATTAAATCATATCTGCAATCCGCACTTCTGCTTGCCGCCGTTGACAACGGGAAGGAGCGCGCCATGTACGCGTCGCTCAGAGAACTCATCATTGATCTCATCGAACTGATTAAGATGCCACATATGCAGATCCAACTGTTGAAGAACAGACTCATATCGTCGCGCTTCACCGCTCCCGAAGAGCTTGTGCACTTGCTCCAAGAACTCTACCTGAAGAATACACTCGTCTTCGACGACTCATGCACAAAGGTGTCCTCCACCGAACTCAACGATCTCATCATATTTCTGTGCAACTGCAAAGGAATGAACATCCTACTGCTACTGGACAACCGCCAGTCAGATCTACAGATCATGAACCTCGCCGATATCGACGTCGACAAACCAACAGTAGTGCTCCTCAAGAGAATTAATGTTGAGTGGTCCAGCCATCACCAGGATACGAGAGCGGTGTATCTGCCGATTACCCACAGCGGATTCAAGGTATTCGCAAAGTCGCCTCTCCTGATCCCGCGCATCGATGTCACGCCTGCTCTCAAGAAAGTCAAGAGAGTGACGCTCGGCCACGCCGAAAAAGAAATGGCCAAAACATTCACCATCAACAACATCCGAGCGCTATGCGACACGTCAAAGCAATACAACCTCTTAGAGGACCGATCCGAAATGAAGATAGCACTCATTGGCATCGGCAAACGAGTCTTGATCTCGACCGTGGCATCCTCGTTCGCGACAAGCAAGTTCGCAAGGATCACTTACAAACCGACTGCTTCCATCACCGATCTAGTCACGTTCCTGGCGGACTACAACCTGAACATTGTTAACACATCCAATGCCATCAACAAAACGTCGCTGGATTCGTACAAAGAGTTCCTCTCGATAGCCTTGAAGAACAACCTGAAGTACTATCTGCTGTCTGGGGACGCGTTCTTTCTCAAGCTGAGCAAACTCGCTGTGGTGAAGGACCATATCGTCGCCGCAGTTGTTGAAGTTGTGGACGCGGATCGAGTTATCATGACAGAAGTCATGCTCATCGAGCCACTGCCGGCGACTGGATCGAAAGCGAAGAGGGAAGTCAAGCGACTTTGCGAGAACCAGACTAGTCTCCATAGATACAAAAGTCCAAAGGCGGTGCTGGCATCGCCAACAAGCCAAACGTTTGTCAACACAAGCACAGTCTTTGTACACTGGGAAAACAATCCACTGGATGTATCGCCGCATTCGCGATGTAACACCGATCTGATTGAATCATACAACGCGGGGAGATACCTCAACGAGATCTACACTCTGCTGGTAGTGCTGGTCATCAGCGAGTGGAAGAAGATTCGCCACAAGGACGTTGAACACTATCTGATCAGATTCGTGAACAGAGAGCAACTGCCCGTCGAGCAAACGAAGATAGACGCTCTCGTAGAAGCTGCACACTTTGAAAACATAGATGTGACGATCTTCAGAACAACAGTCAAAGATATCTTCGACAAGATCAATCTCACCAACAAGTCCTCCGATCAGGCGGTTCAGACAATCAAGAGTACCGAGCTGCTGGATGGATATGAACTGAAGCATCTGCACAAGTGGACCAAGAAAGAAGTCGCCGCCAAAGTAAAGGAGATCGCAAAGCCGCTAGTCACCAAATCAAGCGAATATCCGCGATCCAACCTCGAAGAGAGAATGTCCAATCAAAGAGACAGCTTCTACAAGTCCGGCAAACTGATACTGCACTCTAGCATCTACGACGACATCATCGACTTCCTCATCAGCGATTTGTGCAACCCCTTTCGCAGAGACTACGTGATTAATTTAGAACTTACAGTGACTGCGCTAGAAGATATCCGCCCTCATATAGGAGAGCTCATCTACATCCAATCATTGAGTAAGGCATGAGCGACTGCGAGAGGCTAACAGACCACGAAGGCAAGGCTAAACGTTC
The DNA here is from genome assembly GCA_023338135.1 of Phytopythium kandeliae. Lineage (NCBI taxonomy): Eukaryota > Oomycota > Peronosporomycetes > Pythiales > Pythiaceae > Phytopythium > Phytopythium kandeliae. Next base: position 7,237 of record JAADYC010000377.1, on the reverse strand, counting down.
ATGTAGACGCACGAAAAAAAGAACGGTCTCCAACAAGGACGACCTCGGCGGAATGATGATCAACATGGGCAAGAAGATCGACTTCAGAGAAATCATATGCATATGGCTTGTATTCCTGATCATGCACTCTGAGCTGTTCGCAACGTCCTTCCTCAAGAAAGTCAAGGGAGCTGTCAATGAAGACAACACGATGACGATGAAGGGCACGCTCGTCACGTCACTGCTCTTGGTACTTGTAGTGATTGTTTGCTCCATCTTGTTCTAAGCGAACGTATTTTTTTATTTCGTCGCTGGCGGAGGCGGCCAGATCCAGTTGTACGCCTTCTTCTTCTTCATATCGTCCATCCACGCCCACACAGACTTGCTGCCGTGGAACTCCATGTCGACGACAACGTCGTTGCCCGTGAGCATCATCGACGTCACGCCGCGGCCTTTCGCCTGCGCTTTCTTGACCAGCTTCGCGCACATTGGGTGGAGGAGCATGGCCTTGGTCCCCTTCAGCTCGTCGGCACTCAAGGTAATCTTGCCGGAACGGACCGCCTTCTTAAGCTTGTCCTGCTTGATGCTGCCAGACACCTTCACGACTTCGTATCCGCGAAAGGCACTCAGGTCACGCTTCTCAGGCATGGTTGCGACGAGTTCCGTAATATATTCTTGACAGGAAAGTTTGAGCAAATAAATTACGTGCGCATCGCGGGGAAGTCAAGCTCCACTTCAACATACAAGCCACAAATGACCTCTACTATGCGAGTTTGTATGCCCAAGTGCTTCAACCAGGATCCAGCCAGAGAAGATCCACTCATTCTTCAAGAGACGCAATGACAGCCAAGCGATCCACGAACAGACGAAGCAGACCAAAATCTGCTGTACGAAGAGCAACTCGATGTGATCAATGCAACAACGGTGGGTCTCGAGGCACGAGCTTCTCCATGCGCTATCAAAATTATGTATGTGTTGATGATAACTACGTCAAATCGGGTTCAAAGTGCTCACATTTCGATTAGAACGGGCACTCTTCTTCATCAGCAAACTTCTTCAACTCATGAAGAACGCCACCTAGACCAGGTCGACTTTCAGGATCGACAGCAATCATCTGCTTGACCAGCGACCACTGAGCATCCGTCATTGCCTCGGGTTTCCCAACGAGGACTTCTTCGTTGCGAAGATGACTGCGAATCTCGTCGTCAAAGTACCCATCCCACGGTTTCTTCCCCGTTACAGCTTCGATGATGCACATCCCGAGAGAGTACACGTCTGACTTGCGCGTTGGAGTCATCGTGGTCAGCTTTGCGAACTCCGGAGCACGCCAAGCCATCGCGCCCAAAGTCTTCTTCTTTGTCTTGATGGAGCACGATCCATTCTCAAAGAAGCTCAAACCAAAGTCTGTCAGCATTGCAGTGCCGTCGTTACTCACGACAATGTTGTTTCCCTTCAGATCGCCATGGACAATTCCTTTGTGATGAAGATATGCAAGACCAACAGCAACTTCTTTCAGCTTCCGCCAAACAACGACTCGTCCTTGTTCCTTCTCGCTCTTCAGATACGCAAGTAGCTCGCCTTTTGCTGCATACTCTGACACAATGAAGTACGGCTCACTTCGATGGTTCGCACCGTAAAATGGAACCACATTTTTGTGTGTCAGTCCTCGCCATGCATCGACTTCCTTTAAGAACTGACGCATCTCCACCACTTCGACCTCCTTCACAACGACTTCAATTTCAGCCCACTTGGCATGATACACCGTCCCGAAGCCACCTTTAATTGGGGCTTCGTTATACTTGACAATATCTCCAGGCGCAACAAACCATGTTGGAGCTTCTGGCTCTGTTTGACGCTGCGGCTTCGTGGCGTAGGCGTCGAAGAGATCCATGATATCGAAGAAACCCTTCCTTCTCGCAAAAGAGGTCGCAGATTTTCCTTGATTGTTCAATTGTTGAGGTGGTGCTTCATGATCAAGAAGCAGCTTTGCGAACGGTAACAGTTTCTCTTCGTCGTCATCACGCTGGAGTAAGATGATGAGCGTCGAGTTTCCGTTGTTGTCGAGGAATGCTGCTGAAGTGCCCAGTTCCAAAAGACTTTTGACTATATCAAAATCCCTATCTTGAATAAATCTTGCCATCGCATGCTTGCTGTCCGCGCCTTGCTCCACCAGATACCGAACCACATCCAGTTTACCTTTCATAGCAGCTCTGATCAGCGCAGTGTCGCCGTCATTGCTCTTGGCATTGATACTCGCACCTTGCTCCACCAGATACCGCACCACATCCCATCGACCCCAATAAGAAGCAAATATCAGTGCAGCTCTGCCAAGTTCGTCCTTGGCTTCTTTGTCCGCGCCTTCCTTCACCAAATATCGCACCAAACCAATATAACCACTCCCAGCGGCCCTCATCAGTGCAGTCTTGCCGTCCTTGTCCTTGGCTTCTTTGTCCGCGCCTCCATTCACCAACACGCGCACTGCATCCACACGACCATGCCAAGCAGCCTGCATCAGCGCAGTGTAGCCCTCATTGTTTTTGATGTTGATGTCCGCGCCTTCATCCACCAGAATACGTATCACATCAATATGACCCTCAAAAGCAGCAAATATCAGCGCAGTGTAGCCGTGCTCGGTCTTGGCATTGATGTCCGCGCCGTTCTCCACTAGATATCGCACCATATCACCATGACCCTTCATAGCAGCCATCATCAGCGCAGTGTGGCCGTACTCGGTCTTGGCTTCTATATCCGCGCCTTGCTCCACGAGATACCGCACCACATCACCATGATCATTCCCAGCAGCTATCATCACTGCAGTGTTGCCCTCATCATCCTTGCTTTGTATATCTGCACCGCCTTGGACCAACTCCTTCACCAACGCGAGGTCGCCAGCTTTCGCAGCGGCAGGAAACCGAGATGCCTTGTTCCCCATCTGCTCAATCGAAAACTCTGCCACCCTCCGGTTTTCCTACTCTCCTCCCTCATTGGGCAACCTGTAGGGGATTAATACAAAATAAATATAGGATGTACCCAGAATGAATCTATCTCCCGTGATTGAGCAACGATATCAGAACTATGGCATAGTTGGGAATGTATGTACTGATAGCTTGGGACATATCAGAATGAATGCCCACAGGCAGCATAAGCCTGTCTTTGATTTGACCGTCGTCAAGCAAAAAAAATCAGGAGCACATTGTCTACAAGTACTTCCCGTTGCGCAGATCGAACGCCGCTTGGCGTAACACAGACAAGAAATCTTCGTTTGCGATCGAGGTTGCGGCTTCAGCCTTCTTGTCTGCCTCGTCAAACGCAAGGAGCTGTCGGTCGAAAGCAGTCTCCTCCGCCATCGCTCTCAGACTGAACTGCTTCAGCCTCTTCTCCACATTGGCTATCTCGTCGGTAATGAACTGCGACGAGACTTGGCGACTCCCCGTGACGCTACTTGCCGCGAGTATTTCGTGGATGAGGAGAGCATAGTCGACGTTCAGCCACATCAGGAAGTCGTTCACCAACATAGGATGGAGATACACTCCGTTGTACTCCCGTTGCACTTGCTGGTCTACTTCATAGCGTGACGTGGGAATGGACTCCATCAGCGCCTGCACGCGCTTCATCCGCTCCCATTGGCGCAGCTTATCCAAAGTGTAGAGTCCATACTGGAAAGTCAAGTGGAACGCGTTGTGGTTGCCAGTTTGCACGTCCGTGATGACCTTCCATTTGCCCACTGCGCTGATCACGAAGCGATCCATTTGGCCTAGCGCCTCCATATTTGAAATAATCCCAGTGCAATTTTGCAAAAAAAATGTTACGGCGGCTCAAGGCCGAGCGCAACCAGGAGCTTCTTCAGGAGACAAAGCATATTGATTTTTCAAATCTGCGCTTGCAACGCGCGCAAGTTGCGTTTGCGAATGCGGAGCGGATGCGATGACTCGAGTACTCGAACGCGGAGACGAGCAGGCCAAGCATGGCCGAGTATATTTTGATAGCCTAGCTATCAGAAACCCTACTCTTCGTAGTAGACGACTTCGTCCCAGTTGCCCATGATCATGTCCACAATGAACTTGCGGATGATGGTTGCTTGGTCTTGGTCATTGACATGGTCGAGGTTGATTCGGCCCGAGCGGAAGAGCTTCACCGTCGTGAGCTTCGAGCGGAAGCGCTTGGACGACTTGCAGTTGGTGTGCCAGTAGTGCTGGATCTGACGAACCACACGCATGATCTTTCTGTTGTCGAAGCATCCGTCCGCGCAGACCCCTTCACACGAGCACTTGTCAGGGACGTAGTCCTCGTACGAGTTGGCGGGACGGGCGGGACGAGACTTGCGCGCTCGCTTGTGATAGATGAGCTTTGCCATCTCAATGAACTTGTCCAGCTTGAAGTTGCCTGTCGCCATGTGCGGAGTGCTGAACTTGATCAGCATGCCGGAGTACCGCTCAGGATTGAACGTGATGCTGTCGATAGGCAGCGGCGTCCGGTTCTGCTTCCGGAACGACAAGATGCACCGCTCAAGCGCGGACAGATCCACATTAGGGAGCAACTGGAAACGCTGCCCCCTCGAGTTCACGATGATGCGCGTCTCCTGCATGCAGTCGCTGGCCAGCAGCGTCAACGACTTGTAGTTCTGGAGAATTGGCATCAGATAGTCAACGTCGACAGGGTTGTTGACGTTGAGCATGAGCACCTCAGGATAGCTAGTGATGTAGGAGCACATCACACTGAGGATGTCATCCAGGAGTTCGTCATTGCGCTTCGACAGCTTTCCGATGCCTGGGATCTGCACGCGGCCGTTCGTAAATAGCTTCACTTGGTACGAGTGTTGCGTGTCCTTATCAGACACAATCGTGAATGTGATCTGCGAATTGAAGTGGGTGCCGAGACCCTGCTTGCGGCCCGAGTTCTGCTCTACGCGGCGCTGCTTCTTGGTCATGCGGTCCTTGTAGCACTCCCACGTCTTGTACTCTTCCAAGATCTTGTAGCCGTAGTTGCACCCGATCTCCACAATGCGGTCCGTCAACCCGATATGGTTGATCGCGTCGACCTTGTCGAACTTCACATTCGTGATCATGCCATCCAGCGTCATCGTCGACAGCACAATGTCGCTGGAGGCGACAAGCTCGTTCTTGTCCCCGCCAAGCACGAGGTCCGTTGTGGTTTCAATGAAGTCGCTGACAGAAGTCATTTTGAAGAATGAGCGCCACAAGCGGATATCGAGGCGTTCTAAAAATAGACGTTGGCAATGTATAATCAATCCCCATGGCCATGAATTTAAGTCGCATCGGAGACGCGTTGATCAATCAATCGGTAGTGAAACAAACAAGAATCAAACAGCTGCATGCCGCGGTGGACTCGTACAAGCAAGCGAGCATGCTGCTCGGCTACTTCTCGCAACTGCGCGACTACGCGATTGAATACGAGAGTCTGATGACCAAACTCATGTTGTATCGCAAAGAAATCCTGACTCGATACAAAGACATTCTCATTGAATGCTACAGCGGCGTGTACAAGAAGCTGCTGATGCCTCCCGCGAACAGCAACTGGTACCAAGGCGGCATTCAGAAATACAAAAAGGTCAAGAGCTACAGCATCTCCTACTACAGACTACGAATAGCGCGCGCCATTCAAGCAGATGCGCAGTCAGACAACATCCTGAAGCAAACGATTGACGCGATTGTCATTCTCGATCGATACTACGATATCTACGACGAGACCATTGGTTTCAGTATGAAGACCAATCGCAAGTTCGATTCCATCATGAGAGACGCATTCCCGGACCGCATTCATCTCTAAAAAATGCAAACTCAGCTAGGAGTTAGCTGAGTTGGAAACGCAAGGACGAATCAAAGCTCCATGTAAGACTCACAGGCCTCCTTACGCGCCTTGCAGGCCTCCAAGGCCTCCTTACGCGCCTTGAAGACCGCCATGGTCGTCTCAAGGGCTCTCGCGCTTATCTCGTAATCCGCTTTGGCCGACTCGTATGCCTCTTCTGCCTCGTTGGCCGGCAACCCATTGTGATCAAAGATATTGCGACTAAACTGGCGGCCATTCGCTATCTTCTTGGCCTCCGGGAGTGCATTCATCACAGACACGCCCTTCGCAGGTGTGCCCCTCGCAGGTGTGCCCTTCGCAGGCGTGCCCTTCGCAGGCGTGTTCTCCACAAATGTGTTCTCCATGAGAAACGCCTCAATGAGTTCGTCCGTGACATTGAACTCAACGTCCTCTCCGCGGACGACCTTGATGAAGTCATCCAGAGAGACGTACTTGTTCTCGACATAGGACGAGTTGTGAAGGCTCGATTCGATCGGAATGCTGTTGGGGGAGAACTCCTTTGAAACGCCCCTTTCCTTCAACGCGCGGTTGATCTCTTTCACGACCATCTTCTTGAACTCAGCAATGCGATTTTTGACGCTGTTGCGGTGGGTGAGGGGATCTTTATCACTGGGCAAACGCATGCTGATGAATTCCTCCCAGTCATACTTCACATCTCGCAGCTTCTTGCTGATGCCCTTCGTCACGCTGGTTGGTTTGCCGCCAATGTGACACAGCATGATGCCCTGATTGCCCTTATCATCGACGGTGTTGTACTTCATGCAGGCGAAGTTGGCGCCCAAAGCTGGCTTCGTGAAGTCTCTGGGCTTCGCAGACTTCTGAACCCCCTTCAGCTCCTCCCTGCACTTGGCTTCCATCTCCGATCTGCTCAGTGTCTCCTGCTTTGCTTCGGGCTTCACCTCAGGCTTCACCTCAGGCTTCACCTCAGGCTTCACCTCAGGCCTCACCTCACGCTTCACCACCACGTCGGCACAAGCTTTCTCAGCCGCATCCTTTGCAGCGTCGCGTTCTTGCTGAAGCGCAGAGATCTTGCTGTCGCGGTAGCGCTCAATTCCATCGAGCACGTTCAGGCGGTGCGTTGGGTCGACCCACAACAGGAAGTAATCGAGTACACGCAGGTGCATGTACACGCCAGGATACTCGACATCATTCATCATCTCCACCGAAGAGACCCCGAGGCGCTGATCCATGACCATACTCAACTCGATACCTTGAGCTGAAAACGTCCAGTCCCCCACAGTACGGTTCTCGCTGTTGGGCGCTTTCTTGTGGAAAGCTTCCAACGCAGAAGTGGCGTTGTAGAACTGGGTTTCCGTGTCCAGTACGGTGACGATCTCCTGATTAGAGATGTCAAGGATGGGAACGAAGCGAGGCATGGTGCTTGCAAACGAGGGGTGAAAGCGTGCGAAACAAAGGTTTCCGGTAGGCTCGA
>JAADYC010000376.1:0-22364 GCA_023338135.1 Phytopythium kandeliae | reverse complement strand
TCTGGAAGTCGATCCGAGACGAAGTCGCTGATACGATGTACTTCACGATTGGTTGGTGCGAGGATGACACGCCCCGCAAAGTACTCGTCAGACACTGCCTCCTCCATCACGCGAGGATAAACAGTGTCAACTTAGGCATTGACCCACCACCCTTCCTTGGCGTCGTCGCCTTCTTCAGAGCGGACGTGCGCGTTGTGCGCATCTTTGTTGTCATCGGCGAACCGAAAAGTCTGGAGTCAGGGATATCTTCGTCCTCCTTTGCGACTAGTGGCTCCATCCTGAAGCATATTTCCTCTGGTAGACGAATCTCGTCATTTTCGTTGACTGGGGAGCGTCTTTCGACGACACTCAGAAGGCATTCCGTGAATGCTGCGAGTTTCACCGCTGATGCGTGGTTTAGCGCGGTTCTTACTCGCATGTTCACCGTCAGACGCAATGTCTCAATGAACCCTCCGAGGAAATAATTCGCTATGGACGCGTTGATCGTTTCGGCAATCTCGTCTTCTCGGACAACCGGTAGAATCTGCCTGAAATCCTCATTGAAGAGCATAGGTTTTCCACCAAAGGGTGCATCGTCATAGGAATCTCGAACGTCGAGTGCACTGTACGTCCGACAGGAAGTAGAGTCGCTGCAATACCGCTGGATGCCACGACCAACATGATGTTCCTCTCTCGACGCCATTTTGCCATGATTTACTCGAAGAGGAACGACTTACCGATACCTCCTGGACCGTCGACGGAGCACAGCTTCTGAAGCGAGCGCTTGCCGTTCACAGCTTGCAGTACAATGTTGAACATTGCCAACTGGCCGTCATTGAGCATACTCAAGTTCGTGGCGATGCCATCCGAGAGTTCTTCGCAGAATGCTGTCGGTTGGAAGCGAATACACCAAGACGGTCGCGAACAGCTTGCGAAGGTGACACGGCATCCTGAACTGCGCTGTGTAATGGGCTGCACCAGCTCGATTACATAGACAATCTGATTACAGATTGGTGTGTGCACTTACACACTTCTGGCATGGACACGACATGCGGAAAGACATGCGAATGTTTACTCCGCAGTCTGTCTTGACGGCAATCAGTAGTCGTTTGATTGCCTGCGCATTTATGTGCAGAAGGATGGTTCCTGTTGGAAACTATCAGGTGACGAGATCGACGTGTACTCTGGCGATGGATTCAGCCAATCAGAGCGCGCCACGTCGCGGGATGAGTCCTTCCAGTCTGAGGCTCAAGCTCAACCTGATTCAACTTAAGGTTTCATATCACAGGTTGTAGGATCTATGTGCAGGTGAGGCTTTCCCCATCAAACCTCTAGGAGCCCTTCGGGTGCGATGCATACGCGAGTAAAAATCAGAGCTAAAATTCAATTCAGTTGCAGATTTGCCGCCAAGCCCTCGAGTCTCCACTTCTTCCCTCCAAGTCGGGAATCAAGTCTTCTTCCAAGCACAAGTGTGCGTGCCGTGTTTTGGGAACTGTCGTGGACAGCGTCCCATTGCACTTTCGACAACTTTCATGGCATCTATCTATGCTGAGAAGAGACTGTTGATTTGCTCCGACTTGGCGCGAGCTCTAATCGTGACGATTGTCACTGACGCATGCCGCAATCGTTATGGTGAAAGCACAATCAACTTTATGGCTGTCTCTTCCGTCACCAAATCTGTGCTGTGGACCTCGTTCACTGCCTGCAGTCAGCTTCCTGCACTCTGCGTCATGGAACCGCCTCAATGCGAAGGCGGTCGACAAATTGACATTCATCTACACGAACACGGACCGGGACAAGAAGCGGATAAAAGACTTCCTTTTCCTCACGAAGGATTCAGAAATCGAGGCACAGTCAGACGTAACAGGAGCTGATGCTGAAGTCATCGTGTACGGCATGGCCACGATGAGCGACAATAACTCGGACACTGGCCTCGCTTGCTCAGGTGACAACAGTGTCGTTGGCTCCAAGTTCGACGACGTTCTCTCTGGATACGTGAACAGCACCTTTAAGTTTGTGAGCTAAGCCGACTCCATCCATTTGGAGGTAATTCAGAGGATCCTCTTTCGTGCTTGTAAGCATTGAAGCGACCTCCATAGTGCCTCTCAAGTCACCCTACTCTGAAGCGCTGCGCTCCGACTTGAGAGTCACGAGACAGGTGGCGAGCGGAGCAAATCCCCGCATGCGGTCGTCCTCGTTCAGGCGAGCTTGATGATGCATGTTGAAGTGACGCCAGCATTTAAAGTTGCTTGAAGACGAGAGACGTTGCGGGTTGGCAACGTAGCAGTTTTGTTGCGGCGCTGCACTGCCGGCAACTATCACAGCGCAGACCTCCGCAGTGCGCTGACAGGCAGGCAAGTGGTCATGGACCCGTTCGTGGAGGCGCCCGAGGTGCAGTTCGACCCGGCGGCGTACATCCACACGGCGACGGGGAACACGGTGAGCCGCCGGAGCACGCTCTGCGGCGCGCACAACATCCACCTGCGCGGCAAGGTGGGTTGCGTCAATGGCCCGTCGGCCGCACTCGCTCGCGGTTCGCACGCCGACCTTGCGCGCAGACACTTGCTCACTCGCGCGCGAGTGTGACCTCTAGGCCATCATCGACGCGGACGTGGTGGTGCGCGCGGACCTGGCCAAGGTGTCGCTGGGCCGGCAGTGCGTCATCCGCGCCAAGTGCGTCCTCAAGCCGCCGACGCGCGCGCTCCCTACGTACGTACGTCCACGCGAGAGATCCGATGCTACCGTCCGTCCTAATGCGGGCGCGCGCGCGTGTGTGTGCGTGACTTCCTGGCTGTCTGACTGGCAGCGGCATGGCGTTCATCCCCATGAAGGTGGGCGACTACGTGTACATCGGCGAGGACTCGGTGGTCGAGGCGGCCATGATCGGCTCCTGCGTGCAGATTGGCCGCAACTGCGTCATCGTACGTGTGGCCGTGCTGCGATCGCGCGCAGAGGCGACTGGGCAGAGAGACTGACGCGCGGGCTCTCACCGCTAGGGCAAGCGCGCCATCATCCGCGACTGCTGCCGCATCGAGGACGGCACGGTCGTGCCAGCGGACGCGGTCCTCCCGCCCTTCTCGCGCGTCGGCGGCACGCCAGGTGGCGCTCTTGCCTTCCACTTGGATCTGCAGTTCGCCAAGCGGCTTGCGGCTAACTCATGTGCGCTGTCGCTGGCGGCAGGGCGGCTGCTCGAGGACATGCCCGAGGCGACGCAGGAGCTGTGTATGGCGCAGATCGGCCGGTGCTTTGACCACTTCACGCCGCGGCGAGGCTAGCGCGCCGACGCGCTTGGTGCCTGGCGGCCAATAGTCGAGCCGGCGTACGGCACTGCCGCTACAGCCACTTGTTGTTGGCGTTGAGCAGGTGCGACCGCCGGTCGGGGCTCGCTGGGGTGTAGTATGCCGGTCCTGGCGCACCAGCCGCCGCGGCGCCGCGGCCGCCCGCGCGATCCGTCCTGGACTTGAATGCGCTCGAGGCGGCGGCGGAGAGGCGGTCCGCCATGCCGCGCAGTTCGTAAGAGCCCGGTCCTGGCCACGAGCACCGCGCGCGTGAGCGCGGCACGGGCGGGCGGAGAACTCCAGAGCGCGGGCTAGAGACGCACCGAGATCGCCGTCGGCGGCGAGTCGGCCCGGCAGGCGGCCGAAGCGGTCGGTCGTGCTCGCCTGGAAGGCCGCGCTCGCGTGTGCGCGCGCGATGTAGTCGTACCGCAGCGCGTGCTCGGCGTCGGCGGCGTTGTAGGCGCCTGGGCCGGGGGTCGACGTCGCGGACCCGGCAGCGTCCGCTAGCCGCTTGACGCCCGACCGGAACGCCGGCTGCGGCGACGAGTTCGCGCGCGAGCGGGTCGCGCCGAGCTGAAGAGGGCAGTCGTACTGCCCTGGCGCGGGTCCGTCGGCGCGCGGCGCGAACCCGCGCGTGCTCTTGGAGGCGAAGGCCGTGCGCGCGACGTTGCGGCCGAGCGCGGCGCTCGTCCGGCTGACGTCGTACTCGCCCGGCCCTGGAGCCGGCGAGATGGCTGGGCCGACGCTCGGCTTGGGCTGTGCGGCAAGCATGAGCGCGAGCGAGGAGAGGTGAGGTGAGTCGCTCGCGGCTTCGCCAGCCGCAGACCTCTTGCTCGCTGGCCGCGCCGTACCGCGTCAACGAAGCTGCTCGTGCCGTACTTGCGGTTCTGCGCCTGGCGCTCGGGTCTGCGCGACCGCGCGGTGGTCAGCTCGGCGGACCGCGCGGGGAGGCAGCGCGCGCGGAGCGTACCGCGGGGGCTGGTACGCGCCTGGTCCTGGACCGGCGTCGCGCTCGCGCTCGCGGAAGCGCTGGGCCTTGGAGACGAAGCCCGAGCCGTAGCCGAGCCGCGAGACCGAGCCCGAGTCGGCCGCGGTGCGCACGAGCGTCGCGGCTTTGTAGTACTGTCCCGGCGCCGGCAGCTCGTTCTGCGACGGACGAGAGCGTTAGAGGCGGCGGGAGTGCCAGCGCGTCCGCACGCGACCGAGAGAACACGGCGGAGCGCCACGCACGTCGGCGGCGGAGAAGCGCAGCGTGCGCGCGCCGAACGCGTCGCGCTCGGCCGCGGCGTCTCGGTGCAGCACGGTCTCGAACTTGGACGGGATGGACGCCGCGGGCTGCTGCTCGGCCCGAGACACTCGTTAGTCGCGAGATGCGCGCCGCCGACGCGACACGTTGATACGGAATGGGACGCGCCTCGCTCCCGCTGCTGCTCCCACTGCTGCTGCTCGCGGCCGGCCAGCGCTTTTTGCTACCGGCGCCGCGCAGCAGCGCGCCCGTGGGCCGCGCGCCGACCTGCCGGTAGCTGGGCTTGTCCATTTGCGCTCGCCTTGTCCGCGTCGTTTCGAGGACACGCGTGGACTTATACTTTTGTGCGCTGACGGTACGTGCGCACCGCCGGCGCGAGTCGCGAGCAGCTTATAAACTTCTATATACTTGGCGCGCGTGGCGGACTGGACCCGCCATGGCGCCGACCGAGGCGATCGCGACCGCGCCGGCCGACGCGACGGAGAATGAACCGGAGCTCGCAGTCGCGCCGCTGGTGACGTTCGCGCTGGTGACGGACGTGCAGTACGCGGACGTGGAGGACGGCTGGGACTTCCACGGGACGACGCGGCGGTACTACCGCAACGCGCTGGCGCAGCTCGAGGCGGCCGTGGCCGCGTGGCTGCGCGAGGCCAAGCGCGAGCCGCGCGCCGGCGGCCTGCGCTTCGCGGTCAACCTGGGCGACCTGCTGGACGGCAAGAACAAGCCGGTGGGTGCGTCGGCCGGCGCGCTGGCGCGTGTGCAGGCGGCGTGGCGTCCGTTCGAGCGCGCGGTGGGCGACGTGCACCACCTCGTGGGCAACCACGAGCTGTACAACATGTCGACGGGCGATTTCCGGCGCGAGCTGCTCTGGCGCGGGGCCGAGCGCTGCTACTACGCGTTCGCGGTGCCCGAGGCGCCGCGCTTCCGCTTCCTCGTGCTCGACTGCTACGGCCTCTCGGTCCTCGGCCGAGACGCGGACGACCCTGCGCGCCAGGAGGCCGAGGCGCTCCTGCGGCGCCACAACCCGAACGAGAACCTCAACTCGCCAGCCGGGCTGCCCGAGGCGCAGCGGCGCTTCGTCGCGTTCAACGGCGGCGTCGACGGCGCGCAGCTCGCGTGGTTGCGCGCCGAGCTCGCGCGCGCGGACGCCGCCGGTGACCACGTGATCGTGTTCACGCACGTGCCGCTGCACCCGTCGACGGCGCCGCCCTCGGCGCTGCTATGGAACTACCCGGACGTACTCGAACTGCTGCTGCAGGCCACCAGCGTGCGCGTCGTCTTCTCGGGCCACGCGCACGCCGACGGTTACGCGCTCGCGAGCGGCGTGCACTTCGTCGTGACCGACGCGATCCTCGAGTGCGCGCCGGACGAGACGGCACACGCGCTCGTGCGGCTCTACGACGACCGCGTGGTCGTGCGCGGCTTGGGCAAGGTACCGACGCGCGAGCTGCGCTTCCCCGACGCCGTCAAGCACTAGGCGGCGGCACACCCGGCGGAGTACGGGGCGTAGAGGTAGCAGCGTCACGGGCAGTGAGTGTATGTATTGACAGCCGCCAAGAGCAGGCAGGAAACTCGGGTCATTGCGCCGTCAGCGACCAACGTCGTTATTTCCCTCCTCGCTCCCTCGCCCCTCCGTTCTTGCACCGCCTCCCTCCGTCCAAGGACAAGAGGCGCTTGGCGTGAGCTCCACGCTCGCCTGCGCGCATTTAGTGGTGCTCCTCCGACGCGTGGGCAGCCTTGGCAGCCTTGGCCGGGCGGTGGTGGCACCAGTACTCCACGAAGCAGCCAGCGGCGCCGACGATCAGCATCATGTGAGCCATCGGCTTGGCGCTGTCGAGCGAGCGAGCGAGAGAGAGAGACAGAGAGACAGAGAGAGCATTGTCGTCGTCAGCCGCAGCGCACGCACTGGCGAAGACGAAGGCAGAGCGACGGCACGTGGCACGCGAACGCACCTGCCCGTGTAGATGAAGCGCTCGCCGTAGCCCTGAGCCCAGGCGTGGAAGCGCGTGGCCGGCGGGTTGCTCGAGCGCGCGGCGATGCCAGCGCGCGCGCGGTCCACCAGGTTCGCGGTCGCGGCGCGCGCGGCCTGGTACTCCTCCGCGAGCTTAGCCGGGTCCGTGTCGGCCAGGCGGCGGATCTCGTCCAGCGTGTACTCCTTGGCCATGGTCGTCGCTGTTGCTGCTTCCGGTCGGTCGCTGGCGGGCGCTAGTGCTGAGGCGAGGGGCGAGGAGGGCTCCACCGCCCCACGTCCCGCGCTGGACCTCAAAACCTCACAAACTCCGCATGAGGCTCAAAGAAAAACCTCGGATAGTGGCCTTCGCGCGGGGAGTGACAAGGCGCGTCACTCCCCGCGGCAGTGACCAAGTCGAGTCGACATTCTGTCTGCCTGCCGGTCAGTCAGTTCCGGCGGTGCCGCACGTCGGACGCGGTCGACGAACCCAACGTCGAGAGCTTGTGTTTTGTAGGAAGTATACAAGCTACAAGTCTCCCGCGTCGTTGCGGTCTCGATCTAATCCGGCGGTCGGCTGACCGACGCAGTCGCCAAAAAGTTCAACACGCCGCGGCGCAGGTCGACCGCGTTCGCCCCGCCGCCATGAGCAAGTACCCGCACCTGCTGCAGCCGCTGGACCTGGGCTTCACGCAGCTCAAGAACCGCGTGCTGATGGGCTCCATGCACACGGGACTCGAGGAGGGCAAGCACCTCTCGCGGCTCGCGGCCTTCTTCGCCGAGCGGTACGCGCGCCTGGCTAGACTCGCTCACTGCGTTGCTCCTCATCTGGCGATGGCTCTGTTGTCGGGAACTGACGCCAGCGCTGGCGAACGCGCAGTGCCAAGGGCGATGTGGGGCTCATCGTCACGGGCGGCATCGCGCCAAACCGCGCGGGTCGCGTGAGCCCGCTGGCCGCCAAGCTCACGACCAAGGGCGAGATCCGCGCGCACCAGGAGGTGACGCGGGCCGTGCACGACAACGGCGGCAAGATCGCCATGCAGATCCTGCACAGCGGCCGCTACGGCTATCACCCGTTCAACGTCGCGCCGTCGCCCATCAAGGCGCCGATCGGCTGGTTCACACCCAAAGCGCTCACCACCAGCGGCGTCGAGAAGACGATCCGCGACTACGCGCAGTGCGCTGTCAACGCGCGCGAGGCCGGCTACGATGGCGTCGAGATCATGGGCTCGGAGGGATACCTTATCAACCAGGTATGCATGCTCTCGCTCGTGGCTCGGACGCGTGTCGGTGACTCACAACAAAGTGCGTGGACGCTCGTGCCATGCTCTGCAGTTTATTGTCGAGCACACGAACAAGCGCAAGGACCAGTGGGGTGGTCCGTACGAGAACCGCATCCGCTTCCCCATCGAGATCGTGCGCAGCGTGCGCGAGGCGGTCGGTCCAGACTTCATCATCATCTTCCGTCTGTCGATGCTCGACCTGGTGGAGAAGGGCAGCACGTGGGAGGAGATCGTGGAACTCGCCAAGAAGATCGAGGCTGCAGGCGCCACGATCATTAACACAGGTATCGGCTGGCATGAGGCACGCATCCCGACGATTGCGACCAGCGTCCCGCGCGGCGGCTTCTCGTGGGTCACTAAGAAGCTCATGGGTGAGGTCGGCATCCCGCTTATCACGACCAACCGCATCAACGCACCGGAAGTCGGCGATCGCATCATCGCGGACGGTCACGCTGGTATGGATGCAGATTCTAGTGTATCCCGGGTGAGCTCCTGTCCCGAATATTTGGGCTGACATGTGCGTCTGCCGGCAGATATGGTGTCCATGGCGCGTCCGTTCTTGGCCGACCCGGAGCTTGTTCTAAAGGCTAAGGAGGGCCGTGAGGACGAGATCAACACGTGCATCGGGTGCAACCAGGCTTGCTTGGACCACACGTTCAAGGGTATCACGGCGAGCTGCCTCGTGAACCCGCGGTCCGGACATGAGACGGAGCTGAACTACACGGCGACGAACAGTCAGTAGTCACGCTCGTGGTGCTCGGTCGCTGCGTGCTGAACTCACCTCTGTTTCCTTGTCTGGTGTGCTAGCCCCTCAGCGCATTGCTGTCGTTGGCGCTGGCCCTGCTGGCCTTGCCTGCTCGACCATTGCGGCCAAGCGCGGGCACGAAGTGACTCTGTTCGACCAGGCGGACGCAATCGGCGGGCAGTTCAACATGGCCAAGCTGGTTCCAGGGAAGGAGGAGTTCTACGAGACGCTCCGATACTTTGAGAAGCAGCTCAAGCTGACAAACGTCACGGTGAAGCTGGGCCAGCGCGTGTCTGCGGACGAGCTCTCGGCTGCAGGGTTCGACAAGGTGGTGGTCGCCACGGGTGTGCTGCCTCGCGCGCTCAAGATCCCCGGGGCGGATCACCCCAAGGTGCTCAGCTACATTGACGTGCTGAAGAACAAGGCGCCTGTGGGGAAGCGCGTTGCCGTGATTGGCGCCGGTGGGATCGGCTTTGACGTGGCCGAGTTCCTGACCCACTCGGGCAAGTCGGCAAGCCTCGACGTGGGCCTGTTCGCAGCGGAGTGGGGCATCGACACGACCAACTCGGTGCGCGGTGGCGTGGCAGGCGTGAAGCCGTCTGTGCCCGCGCCGGCGCGCGAGGTATTCCTTATGCAGCGCAAGCCGACCAAGCACGGCAAAGACCTGGGCAAGACGACGGGATGGATCCACCGCGCGTCGCTCAAGAACCGCGACGTGCACATGATCGGCGGTGTCAGCTACGACAAGGTCGACGACGAGGGCCTGCACTACACGGACAAGAAGGGCAAGAAGCACGTGCTTGCCGTCGACAACGTGGTCGTCTGCGCGGGCCAGGTCCCACTGCGAGCCCTGGAGGAGCCACTGAAGCAGCAAGGCGTCACGGTGTACCGCATTGGCGGCGCGGACGAGGCCGGCGAGCTAGACGCCAAGCGCGCCATCGACCAGGGTTCGCGTCTCGCGGCCAAGATCGAGACGGCCACGCCAGGCGAGCCGCTCGAGGCGCCGCCAACACTCTCGTCCAAGGTGTTCGAGTATCTGGGCAAGTTCCGTTCGTGAGGATCAGTCGAGCATCGTGGTATTGCTGCTCGGGAGGAGGTTCATATGAAGAGGGAAGGTGGGTAAGCAGGTCGCGCTCCATCAAGGGCTCGTCGCGTCGGACTCAGTCGTCACCCGTCCTTTGGCGCTTGTAGGACTGCTTTAGCCCGTCGAAGAAGCCCTGGACGTCCTCGGTACGCAGCGTCTTGCCGCTGGCCGCGAACCCTCCGAGGAACTGCTGCAAATTGCTCTTCATGTGGTGGTACGCCATGCCCATCTCGATCTTCTGCTCGTGGCTCATGGACTGCGTCAAAGAGCTGGCCGCGCGCTCCTCATTCTCGGCCGCTCTGGCGCGCGAGTTGCTCTCGTACGCGTGCAGCGAGTCGTCCACGTCCGCGAGGAACGCGACGCCGTGGCGCTCCAGCAGCGAGACGCACGCCGAGCACTGGCAAATATCCTCGCGCCACTCAGTCGACCAGAAGGTTGGGCGGGCGATGGTTGAGGGAACGGACTCGGGGTCCACATCCTCGGTCGCGTGCGGCATCAACAGCCGTAGTCGCGGCTTGAGCGAGCACTCGGCGGCGCCGGCGTTCGCCTCGTCCCCGCCTCCCTCTTCTTCCTGGTCACCCAGTGTGTACGCCATGAGGAACGGGTGCTTCCGCATGCACTCAAGGCAGATGAGCTCGTCAAAATGCTCCGGGATGCTGCGGACCACGTCGGAATCCTTTGCCACGGCGTTATCAGCGGTCGACACTGGCGGTAGAATGTGCTCATCGTGCAGCCAGTCCTCGCAGACGACGCACTGCACCATGACCTCCTCAGTCGTGCGCTCCGGGTCCGGATACGGTCGGTGGCACGTGCAGTACTTGCCCCAAAAGTTCTGCGAGTAGACGTTGCGCTCATTCGCGCGCGCCTTGTCCGTCTCCAGCTTGCATGGGTTGTCTGTTTGCCGCCGAGCGTGCGTGTGCGCGAGCGAACGTTAGATGCCTCCCTCGCTACGCCATCGTCCTTCGTACGCACCTGATGGGAACTTGCTGTTGCCGCAGTCGCAGCGGAACGCGCGCTTGGTGTACAGCTCCACGAGGTCGTGGCCCTCGTGGCAGTTGTAGCTGCATGCCTGCACCCATGGCGGCCCACGTCAGTCTGCCATCGTCACTCATGTCTGGAGAGCAACAGCGCGAAGAGCGAGCGAGCGAGCAGATTCCTACCAGACAGACGCCAGCGCGCGTCTCGGGCTTGGCCTCAGCCTCCGGCGTGCATGTTAAGCACGCATAGAGTGCCTGTGCGTCGACGAGCAGCAGTGTTAGCGCAGACGCGACGATAGCGCGCGCTTTCCAAACAAACGGATCGCCACCTGACGCATGTATCCCATCGGGTAGCTGCAGTTGGTGTCGCTGCAGCTGCCTAGCACAGCGTCTGCAGTCTCGTTCATCATGGCGTCGTGTTGCAGCACCTCGGACATCAACACCGTGTCCTCCTCGTCCTCCCCTTCCGCTTCGTTCGCGCCTCCGCCGCTAGTCTGTGCGCTGCGAGCAGCGGCATCTGGCGCCTTCGCGACTGCAGGCGTCTCTGCTCCCGCCAGCGCTGGTGTCTCCGGTTGCGTGGCTGCTCGCGCGCTCGCGTTCTCGTTGCTCTCCGTCGTCATGAGGCCTGCCCACAGGAACCTGACTAACTGGCTGACTGATGGATTAGCTGCTTCCCGCCAAAAATAGCCTCGCGATGGCGCGGTTTCCATTGTTGCGCGGCAGTTGCTCGAAGCCCGCTTCAAGAACACCCTACGAAACATGTCCTTTCTAACTTGATATGCATCAACCTCTAGAAACGGATACGAACCGATTGGCAAACGGCGTGCGAGCACTCATTGCCGCTCTGCTCCGCTGGCTGCCGTCGTCGCCACCGCCGCCGCCGCCGCCGCCGCCATTGACCATGGTCTTCTTCGTGTGCGAGGGCTGTAATGAGACGCTCAAGAAGAACAAGGTGGACGCGCACGCGGCGCGCTGCCGCAACTGCTGGGCTGTGAGCTGCGTCGACTGCAGCGTCGTGTTCGAAGGCAACGACTACGCGGCGCACACGAGTTGCGTGTCCGAGGCGCAGAAGTACGAGGGCAGTCTGTACCGCGAGAAGAGTAAGCCGGGTGCCGCCAAGAAACTGTCGGCGCAAGAGCGCTGGTCGGCGGTCGTGCAGGCCGCGCGCGCGCCGCCGGGCGACGCCAAGCTACAAGGCGTGCTCGCGCGCGTGGCCGCCTACGACAACGTGCCGCGCAAGCGCGCCAAGTTCGCCAACTTTATGCGCAATAGCGTCGCGTCCGCGGACGCCGCGACTGTCGCGCGCGTGTGGGAGATCTACGAGCGCGACTTGAAGGCCGCGAGCGAGGCGGAGGACCCCGCGGAGGAGCTAGCAAAGGACGCGAGCGGTGGCGACCTGAAGCGCAAGGCCGAGGCGCCGACGGAGGACGTAGGCACGAGCAAGAAGATCAAAGCCGAGGTCAAGTCTGTGGATCCAGTCGAGAAGCCTGTCAAATGGAGCAAGCTCATCCGAAAGGCGCTCAAGGCGCAGGGCGATGCCAGCGGGATGGAGCTAGCGGCGCTGCGGCGGGAGGTGCTGGCCGTCGTTCGCAACAAGCAGCTCGGTGCGAACAAGAGCGACGCACAGCTCACGCTGGAGTTCGATGCGGCCGTACAGAAAGAGGCGGGCAAGTTTGCGGTCGTCGAGGTCGTGCGGCTAGCGTAGGCAGGACGGAATGAGGATTGTGTCGAGCGCGAGCCTACATGCTGTGAGAATAGACTCCCCACTGCAGCTTTACGATTCGTCCGCGTGCCTGTGGCATCGACAAGTACGCCGTATGGATAGCCGCCGCTCGCGAAGTTCTCGACCGTATCGCCGCCAAGACGTTGAAATCAACGACGCGAATGAGGATGAGGCGGGCTGCGCGCTGAAGCGGACGCTCTCAGATCTCCGACCAGAGGCTTCGAGGCGAGCGACTGTAACCTCAGCTCGACGGGTCTCCGATCTCTGCTGCTGTGCAGCTCGGAGATCAACCGGTCGCTCACGATCAACTACGACGGGCGTCTGTGGACGCTCAAGGAGAGTCTGAAGGGAATGAACATGAAGGCGTAGAACGCGATGTCGGGGCATTGGTGGTGACAGCTCATCAGTATCGAGGCGCTCGCAAAGCACCACCGGTCAGCACTAGCATTGAGACAGCACGACCAACAGCTACGGCATCTCGGTGGCGATGAGGCGTCGACGACCAGAGCCGCACGCGGACAAGTGGCCGGAGAGGAAGCAGCAACGACAATGCATCAGCATCGACCCCAACGCGCGCTAAACTACCCACATCCTCGCAGTAGCGCCTCCTCATTCGCCAAAATTGCAGCTTCTTTCCAAAATACAGCACTCTCGTTGGACCAGTGACACCAGTTACAGACAATTCGCGAAGGTGCGGTCGTATTTATCTCAAATTGTCTACCGGACGGTGCCACCGTCCGGAGGTTCGCAGTCGGAAAGATCTTCAGCAGCAGCGACGCTCAGTAACCATCAGCCAGCCACCACAAGGAATCTGCTGCACTGCATCAACGAGCATTTGCGTTGGTGGACACTCGCATTAGCGGCGTCTGCCCTGGCGGCGGTGACTCCGCCGGCCGCTTGAAGAAATGGTGCTCGATGATGCTGAGCGTCGACGGCGAAACACCGAGGCGGCTCGACGAAATCGCGCTCGCGAGTCATGTACAGCGCGTCAAGAACGGCTACGTCGCGATCGGCTTCGGCTTTAAGCCTATCGTTCACGCACTTCAGCATTGGTACGCGTCCTCCAGCCGCGGCCGTCACCTTCGTCACCACCGTGTCAAGCGATCATGCTGCCGTCTCGTTCGGATGCGGAGCGAAGCATCCACCGTACGAGCCACGCCTGCGCTGAAAACGGCGTCCCTCGCCTGCATCCTGTGTCTGCTGCGACTCAAAATGAGGTGCTCGAGCGACTGCGCGATGCGATAGGCGCCTCTGGCCTCGATGAAGCAGTCTGCGCAGTGTGCGATACTTGGGTGCTACGTGCATGCAGCCGACGTTTCGATGTTTTTGACTCAGAGCACCTAGTCAAAATACGGCGGTTGCTTAGCATCGACGACGAAGACTTGCCGCCAGCGCTGGTTGAAGAGTGCGATTGCTCCAGCATGTGGCCACAGCTCCAGGGAGTGCGCTTGTCGAGACTCAGCGTCGACGCAGACGGCAGCGTGATTGTCTGTGAAGAATGCGACGACAGCACTCAGAAGGATCAGATCCCGAAGTTCTCGATCAAGAACGGCTTCTACATTGGACATCTCCCGGCCGAGTTCAACGACATAACGCTGCCAGAGCTCCTTATGACTCAATTGGTGTCGGTCGTCGCTGTGACGTGGGTCATTAGAGGAGGTTACCACCGTGCCATCCGCTCGCATTGCCTTATGTTCGATGCAAC
Source organism: Phytopythium kandeliae (assembly GCA_023338135.1). NCBI lineage: Eukaryota > Oomycota > Peronosporomycetes > Pythiales > Pythiaceae > Phytopythium > Phytopythium kandeliae. Next base: position 8,396 of record JAADYC010000376.1, on the reverse strand, counting down.
GCCTGGGCCGGCCGCGACTTTGCTGCCGGCGTCCGTCGGCGGCGCAACCACGTTCCGAGTTGTACTGGCTGGACCATTCACGACCGTGCAGCAAGCAAAAGTACGTAGAATGCATCGAGTTCGACGTCGAGTGCTCGACAGGTTGCTTCAGTTCTACCGTGATCACAATGCACGATATGGCGGCATCGGCATTGACTGCTCCTCGCTACCCGACGAAAGTGTTCTGGAGCAGGTGTTCTGCGACGCGCGCGAGGCTGTCATCGAAGCCGAGCAAATGGATGAAGAGCTCTATCATGTTGGAGGTGTGTCTGAGAGAGGCGCATGCGCCACCGAAGACGACGTTGTTGAGCGCCGCGTCGTGTTTGTCTCGGAAGGCACAGAAGTGAGCACAGAAGCACCCAATCCAGTCAACGAGTCATCGCCGGACGCGCGTGCGACTACAAAGCTCTTGGTTTGTCACTCGAGTCAATTCGCGCCGCGTGACTCGCAGCTCTTCGCGAAAATGTTCCCGCATCTCTTTCCATTCGGCCGCGGACATCCTGGCGAAACCCGCCATGTTTCAGTCTCTTTCGACGCTTGCATTCGCCATTATGCACTGCTCAGCTCTCGGCGATTCGCGGAGGATGATCTCTTTATCTTGGCAAGCTTCGACTCTATCTCCGTGCAAAGGATGTACACACAAATCGCGCTGAAGTGCAAGCGGAGTCCCGAGCTATTCGCGCCATAAGGGGTTCAGCCAGTTTGGTGCAATCTCCTGAACCTTGATTCTTTCGCATCAATCATCCAAATCCAAAGTCGTGCTCGAAAAAGTTGGCATTTGGATATGAAGAGTTGTTTCTGCACTATTTTTTGCATTCTTATTGAGCGATCTGGACTGCTACATCCTGACCAATCAGCGTGATTGTGTGGCATCTCCTATTCCACGTGGATCAGTTTCCTGCCATCTCTTCATTTTGACATTGTATGGGTTGCGCATCCCGAATTGAGAAATACTGCAATCTGGAGAATTTGCAGTAAAAGACCATTATTATGTTTCGAATGAGCCGAATGCTTTTCACGGGTCTCAAAATCGTAGAGGTGACAGACAGATTTTAGGATTCATTGTATAAGATATGAGAGGGATTTGGTCGTATTCGCTAAAAATTATCGCTGCTACAACTTAGTGGTAAAGTACCCGGTTCAAGACCAAGTGGTCGGTGGTTCAATTCCACCAGGCAGTAAAACTTCCAAACATACTGAAAGTCAGTCATGGATCTCCTGAGGCCGGAATAGCACTGCGAAAGCGACCGCTCGCGCCAAAACGTGTGAACTGAGTGATCACCAGTAAACTAATCACCATGAGTCGGGTTCCAATTCGGACACGGATTCGTGGTGTCTCATCACCGTATTCCAAACTCACAGCGGACCCAGGTATACAGACGGATTTGGTATCACACCTAACTTTGAGTTTTTGCGCAAAAATCGACAAGAATTGCAATTCAAGACGCATTAAACTTCAGCTTGCCTTGTTGATTTGTTTGGCTCCTGCTCCTCGCTCGAGTTTTCTTGCCGCTTCCTCTTTTTTCGCTGTCTGCCCTTGGTCTTCTTGGGTGGACTGGCGAGCTCATTCAGAATGTCTCGGGTCCAGAGGCGTCCGCCAACAGTAGCGGTCTTCCTCGCCCGCTTGCGGGGAGCTGGCAGCACCAATACCTTCTTCTCCACTGCCGGCTGGACCTGGAGCCAAGTTGCGATTGCAGTGCTTGCTGGCGCTCCATTGCGATGGAACACGTTGACGCGCTTGTCAAGAAGCGGCTTGGACAACGGGAACAACCCGCGCTTCTCAAACCCTGCCGAGATGTTCTCCATGAGTTGCTTGACTCCCACGCGCTGCTTGCCATGGAAATGACATTCTCCTTCGTGACTGAGTAGTCGCCTGTGTCTCTGATGTGAATCTCTGTCAGTTAACGTAGCCGCGCCTTGAGACCGGAGAAAAGACCCACGCCGAGAGGCTGCAACGAATGTGTGGCGTTGGACGGAAGCAGCCCCAGCAATATCCCAAGCCGAGTGGCTGCATCAACGACATCCAGTGAGTAGTGAGATGAGCAGTCATCCAGCACAAGAAGGAGCGGGCGCCTGACGCTGGCAGTGACGCTCGACGAAAAAAGCGCAGCCAATCAGAGAACAGCGCGCTGTTCATGAAGCCAGGGCTTGTGGTCGTCACCACCGCGCCTGGGATCTTGCAGTCATCGAGCACTGTCAACCGAACGGTGGCACCAGGACGAATAAACAGCGAGGGGACAAGCTCGCTCGCAACGTTCCCGCATGCCACCAACGTGAGATGGAAGTTGACCGCGATGTCTTGATGCCACCCGGTTCTTGATCCGCGGACAGCCACAACGCGTCTTGAGCCTTTGTTGGTCTGGAAGGCTGTCTCGTCCATGTTGTGCATTCTCGATGCGTCGATCCTGTTCTCGATCAGAACCTTGGCGAGCGTGTTGAACAACTGCTGAGTGTCCTCCACAACCACGCTGTTGCGATCCTTGGTGATAGCCTGCGACGTTCGGGCAGCGAGAGTTGGGTGGCGGTCCATAAACGCCGATACCAACCGCTCCCGACTGTCTGGCCACAGATGAGCGCGCTGATCAAGCCGGCGTTGTGTATGATCTCGTGGCGGCTCGCCGGGTGGCCGACACGTTGGCTCCCAATCAGCCAGTCGACCAAGTGTGCCTCTGCCTCTGCAGGCAATCGAGGCGGCGGCTCACGCCGGCGAGGCTCCCTGGTGACGCCAAGCTTTCCTTGAGCGACCCACTTCATCAGCGTTCGATATGGGATCTTGGTGTCTTCACTGACAGCGCGGCCCTTTTCGCCGCTCAAGACGTGCTGAACTGCAGAGTTGAGAGCTTCGTTCGTGTAGTTGAGAGGCATGTTGGCTGGTCTTGTTGAATAGTCAAATGAACGGTTGCAGAACCCTCCATTTTAATGGCAGAGGTGTTGAGCGAAGCATATGATTCAAGAGGTTTCTAGCCGCAACGTCTTTCCGCTTTTCAGCCAATAGTACACTTGAAAATGTTGCCGTCGGATGTGATTGGTTGTAAAAATAGTGGAACCTTTTTGGTTCTGTGCAGGAAACTGGCAAAACCCCTTATGGCTTGCTATGACTCCGCCGAATTTTGAGGCGTTCAAGCGCGCGGTAGCAGAATTCGACGAGCAGTTTTGTCGAGATGTCGAGGCATACGCAGACAGCGTGGTCACGACATCGCCCGCATTAGAACTCGCCGAGTCGTCATGCGAGCGATGCGGCCAGTCGTACGCGAACTTGTAGGCGCTGCCAATTCCTGATGAGACCTAGTTCGACCCGAATCGCTGTCGCGACGGACCGGCGTCGGAGCCGCTCCTTGTGCAATTCCCCCGATGCAAGACTAAAGTGAGCTCTCAGCACGTGCTCCGCCGCCTTTTGCTCGACCACGTCCCAGTATCTTGGCCACCCTCACGTCGCGACCAATCCAATGACGAACTAGAGGCCGCAGTTGACCGGGAGATACCTTGTCGAGGCTCCAAATCGAAGACGAAGGAAGCTATCTTCCGCCGCGAATTGTTTCTGACCAGCCGTGACGCCGACATCGACTCCGAGGTGCCTGACCGAGAGGGCGACTACCTGTGCACGCTGAACCAACTGCCGCAGCGCAGTAAGCGGCCCCAAGACGACGTCTTCCGCGCGGACTCTGTCGCCCGCACGGTACTTATGTTGCCGCCGTTGCACGCTGACGCACGCTGGTCGTCCCGCATGTTGGCATTTGCAGTTTTGACGCTCATGCTCCTATTCAATCTGCACCGGTGGTGTCACGCAGGGAGTTGCTTTAAGAATAGCCGAGTCGCTGCTCCAAGTACATGTCGCTATGGATTCCCGCGACCGCGACTCGATCACTCGGTCGCCGACAGCAAAGGAGTGTCTGTCGCGCGCAGGATCGCGTGTGAGTATGTCAATGGCTACAATCCAGTGATGATGGCAACCTTCAAGTGCAATCACGACGTCCAAATTCTGCTTGGCGGTGCCGACGCACTACTATGGATCCACTGTGCCACCAAGTACATCACGAAAGCGCAAGATCCTGTCGAGTCGACCTCCGCCCTCGCCCTCGCCGCGTTCCAGCGGCGCCAAGAGCGGGAACGGCTCCATCAAGACGAATCGTGTGACCGTGCAGCCGTTGGTCGCCGGCGCGTGGCCTCCCTCGCATTTGCTTTGACCAACCGCGCGAGCTACCCGTCCCGCTCGCCGCTCTTAACCTGCTTAGAGGATCGTGTTGCTGTACGAGCGCAGCGTGTGCGCCACTGCCGCTGCTAGACATCCGGAAAGAGCTCACGCGTGACGAGACGCACGCTTGCAATATGGTGCAGCTCTCCCAAGGCCACGACTCGGCGATTTTCCGCGCAGCGTCGATGCTTGACGATTACCGTTTCCGCCAACTGGCGCTCGACGAGGTGAGTCTATACGAATTCGTAATGTGGCACTTCCGACGCAAATGCACCAGGGCAACTTCGGCAGCCGCGTTGTTTCTGCCAGATTACCCGCTCCACAGCACTCACTGCCTCGGTACGCATCAAAACGAAGCGGCGCCGGTCATCAACGGCGTGCGTGTGCCATACATCAACGCTGAGTCGCCTCCAGACATTGTTATCAAGAGAAGCCAATGTGCACTCGCGCTGTTTAAGCCTTTTCGAGTGATATCCGACCTTGTACCCGACCACTTGAATAACTCGGCTTGGGTTGACGCTTACTTCGACTGGCTACCAACCCGCTCGAGCTTCGCGCGCGAAATCATGAGCAGCATTGACGACTATCACCTCGCCGACATGCGAGCGGAAGAGGCTGCGGAGATCCAGCAAAACGTTGCGGACGCCGACAGCGGGATGGAATCAGGCCATGACGATGCCACTGGATCGCGCGCCGACGTTGATATGATGGCGTGCGCTGCCGAAGCCGCAGCAGAAGCCATCGGCGCTGACGGCACCTGCGCAGACAACGAGGACGACTGCTTTGCCATCGGCGAGGAGATGCCTGTTTTCCAACTACCGCCAGTGCTGCGGATTCAGAGCGCGCTTTCCGCGAACTTCTCCAGCAGTCTGCCGAGGCGACCGCCAAGTTGTTCTCAGTCATGAGTCAAAACCCCGATCGTACATTCGGCGACCTGACCGCCGATGAGTACAGAGCGTGGCTCCACAGCTCCACGACTGACGGAGTCGCTGCACCATCCACGTTGTACCGCGGCGAACATCTGACCGAGGTCATCCGCCTGCTGTCGGCCGCGCTTGACGCCAACAACATGCCACGGCACATACCAGCAGAGCCAGAACAAGTGTCCAACATCGATAATTATACCTCGATCGCTGACGTCTCGCGTGTGTTCACGCTGAACGAGCGGCAGCACATCGCTTTCGTGGTAATCGCGACCGCGCTGCTGCGCCGTTTCCTGCGCCAAGAGCAGACTGAGGCAAGCATGGCCGACGGACACCAGCCTCAGAGGTTCCAAGAACAGCTACAAGATGAACAGCTGCTGATGTTCCTCGGCGGGGCGGGCGGTACCGGCAAGAGCCGCATCATCGATGCCGTGGATGCCTTCTGTGCAAGTTGGCACCGCGATGGCTCTCTCGTGAAGACCGCGCTCACTGGCAAGGCCGCCACGCTAATCAGCGCTCGCACGCTCGCGAGCTTTCTCCTGCGCATTAAGCACGCCACGATGGATCGCAAGTTCGAGCCCTTGGACGCCCTCGTCATCGACGAGGTCTCAATGATGTGCAAGAAGGAGTGGCTCGAGCTCGACAAGCTCCTGCGTCGCGACAAGCGAGTGCTAACGGTGCCGTTCGGAGGTGTGCATGTCATTCTCGTCGGAGATATCCTTCATATGCCCCCTGTCGGCGGAGATCCGATTTACCTTCATCCTGGCGCTAAGAGCACCGCGCCAAGGCTCCGCGATATCGAGGCGCTCGACCTGTGGCGCAAGATCACGACCGTGGTGGCGCTTGACAAGTCCATGTGGCTTCGTAAGGATCCGGAGTGGCGAGAAGGGTGCCGGCTAGCGCGCGTTGGCGTCTGGACTTCGAAGCTCGTTGACATTATCAACAGCCGCGAAATGAAGTCCGCTGCGGTCGCGTCGCTCAAGCGCGAAGCGAGTGTTTTGTGACGCCTGAAACGTAATGCGGCGCGCCATATACAACGCATTTATCGATGGAGCTGCTGCCCGCCTGCCGCCGAGCGTCTACCCAATTCGCGTTGTCGCGAACTTTAAATGCGCGCTCAACCAGCTCAGCCGCAGCGACGTCGCCCACGTGATGAGCCTGCCGGACAACCGCTTCGGCCGAATGGCGCCGTACCTTGACCTAATCGACGGTACGCCGGTGCAGATGATTCAGAACGTCGGCACAGCGAAGGGCGTCGTCCTCCTCTCATCATTCAGTGATCGATCAGTGTCCGAACCGAACTGGATCTCATCGAACCGGGCTCTTATGCACTCCAAGTCGACGACGTTCCGTTGTTGCTGTTTCAAGTTCAGTTTCGCTCCACTTGATCCGGATCGTAACTTCGATGACTGACAAATCGTGACCATATGAAATGAAAAAGTGATCATATCCGCGCCAAAAGTGCATAAGTTGTTGCACGAAGGCCCCGAGAAGGTTGCAAGATTGCAGACAACGAGCCCCAGAAACACCCTAGCGACAGTTCTTCGAACGGCGAATCTCCACCAATCCTTCCTCGCCGTGCTTGAACTCACCTCAACACAAAAATGCACCGAGGATCACGGACAGTATCAAGTGTGGGGCGAGCGCGGCAATTCACTGCGAGGTAACTGCATGTTGCGCGTTTGCATGTGCGCATCTGTGAATATTGGATTATAATCAACAAGTATAGTATTTGGCGGGCTGGCCACTGCATAATCAAGCTCAATCAGTGCATTGCTGGTGGACACACCTCGATGAATGCGAGGCAACTGCACCAACAAACAGTGAATATGCAGGCATGTGGTACTACTCGACCAGCCGCGCTTGGTGCTGCCTGCGTGACCACTGGCAGCTCACGCGTGCCAGACGCAAACTACGTGAGCACGTGCGCACATCTGACAGTCTTATCATGGATGGGCGACTGCTGTCGCTCAGTGTGTATGCCACAAATAGACTGGCGCGGCCTTACTCCCAGCGTCAATGCCGTCCAGTTGAGCGAGTCGCGCCAGACTATGGCGTCGAAACGTTCCCTATCCCAGGAAGTTGCGCGCGATCCTGGATTAGACCTATCTACAGCTGCTACCAAGCGTGCTCGCACAAATCCGGGTCGAGGCAAGAGCGATGCCAAGCGAGACGAGACGAAGCTCGACAAACTTTGTGCACAGTTCCGCAAGATCGTCATCCATGAGGAAGAGATCAAGTACTCGCTCAACCAGTTCTTCCTCAACGCTGTCGACACCAAACCTCGACAACAACTGATCAAGGATGAGATCGAGAGAAACGTGCGCTTTCTACGCCAGATTCAGATCGAAGCTTGGATCTTGGCCAACTCCCATCTCTTGAGATGTCTGGAGAGAGACACCACGGAGCTTTCGGCACTTGACCTGAACTTCTTCAATCGCTGCATCTCCGGCGTTGGCATCGACACGTTTTCTCCTTCCAAAATGTCGACGCAGCCCTCAACGAGTCAGTCGATATCTATCGACAACAGCCAGAGCAACAAGTCGGATATCAGCGTCCGGTCATCGTAAACTCGGACAAATCCAAGAGCGCGATGAGCAAGGCGATGAAGACGAACGCGCGCAACATGATTGTCCTGAATTCTACCGTCGCCTCGCCAAATGTGTCAAGCTGCGCTGCGATCTCTCCTCAGCTGGTCTCGCTCACATACTGATTCGGGAGGCATTCCAACAGTGGGACTTTCGACGCAGATTCGCCATGGAGATACGGGAGTGGCTGACGCTGTATCTGTTGGAGAAGAATATTGAACGACACCTGGCGTTCTTTGTCGTCAAGCTACACAAGGTGCTGGTGTACATGGAGTCTCGACAAAATGAGAGCGAAAACACAACGAACGGTGAGAACAAGGACGACGCCGATCCCAAGCTCAAGGATAATTGCGTGTTCTCCATCCTGCCGGTGTCGATGTCATTTGTTCCTGCACATATCGCGATCGACTCCTCTATCCTTCATCAGATGTGGACAAGAATCCGTTAGCGCTGCGACAAGAAGACGCGGGATGAGCAGGATCCCTACAAGAACTTCTTGCTGCAACCGAAGCGTGGGACGATCATGCGAGTGCTCTCAAACAAGGAGTTCCAGCTCTTTCGCGACGCTGTCTGGAGAGAGCACTTCGACATCGCCAAGTTCGAGACTGGCGGATGGAAGTTCGCCGACTACATCACGACCAACGGATACGAAGT
>JAADYC010000375.1:0-22369 GCA_023338135.1 Phytopythium kandeliae | reverse complement strand
TCATGTGGACGTCACCTATAACCGAAATGGTACCAGGTAAATGTTATCCACAATGATCCCAGAAGGTGGTGTGTCTCACATCACCTTCTCATGTAATGGGGTGACCAGACCCATTACATGCGCCGTTTCATCTTTGCGAGGAAGAAGCTGTGGGGTTATTTCTATGGCTGACCGAGCAACCTGGAAGGCGGACTGTGGTCTGGTTTGGCGACTGGAGCAGCATTGATTCAGCTGGGCGAATTAAGAAGGCTCGAGGAGGCCCGATCAGGAGCCTAGAGCACGAGCTGAAAATGCTGTCGCGTCGTCTCCATCGACCAGTTTTGAACCAGCAAACTCCACTCTGTTTGCCACGGAGAGATGCAGAATTAACACAGCTTGCGCATGTGCAAGGATGGGATGGAGCGAACGTTAAAAGTTCATAGTGTACTCCATTGCCGATCCGATGCGTGTCATGGTGTGACTGTGAACCGCGACATGAACGCCTCCATGAACATGCTCATGCTTCTCCTGTGTCAGCTTCGCGGGCAGAGTCGACCGCCAGCATTTTCCAGACAAGTAAGATAATAGGATAGCAATCAGTTTCCTGTTTGGCGCCCGCGTGTGCCTCGTCACGGTCAGGTGGCACGCGAATAACCAGTAGTCTCTGGCACTGCCAGCTGCTTCGGTGAACGCGGCCGATAACGGCTAGTAAAGTAAAGGTGCGCTTTCGATCGATCAACACTCTCACATTGATCTTCTCACGGGCGACGTCAGCCGGTGGGTTACAGCCGAGAATCCTGCCTGCCAGCCTGCCCGCCTGCGTCCGACCCTCGACGACGCCGCCGCCGCCGAAGCTGGCGCTCACCACCGCAGCGCTCAAGCGCTTCGTCACTTCCGCTCTTCGCGGCCCGCGATACACCCGAAACCCAGTCGCCGTCCTTTCGAGAGCCATGTCGAGCAGTGGCGACAGCGCGTCGACGACGGATGCTGAGTGGAAGCAGCGGCTGACGCCGGTGCAGTACCAGGTACTGCGACTCAAGGGAACGGAGTGCGCCGGCACGGGCGAGTACAACAAATTCTACGAGGAGGGCACGTACGTGTGCGCCGGGTGCAAGACCCCTGTGTACACGTCCAAGACCAAGTTCGACTCGGGCTGCGGCTGGCCGGCGTTCTACGACGCCATCCCCGGCGCGATCAAGGTGGGGAGTCCGCTCTAGCTGCGCGCTATTGCTAGTGTTGTGAAGGGACGTTGGCTTCTTACGATGGTTTGCGGCGGTGCGTGCGCTATGCAAGGCTGTCCCGGATGCCGACGGTCGCCGAACGGAGATCATGTGCGCCAAATGCGACGGGTAGGCATCTCCTCAAGGTCGCGACCTGATTGAGAGGCATTCTTTCATGTATCTGACGATCGTGTGCATCCACCCGTAGTCACATGGGCCACGTGTTCAAGGGCGAAGGCTTCCGAACCCCGACGGACGAGCGCCACTGCGTCAACAGCGTCTCCCTCGTGTTCCAGCCAGGCGATTCGCCATCGCAGTAACCGAGTCGACGCAGCCAAGACGACGCGAGCGACAGACCGCGGCGTCAACTCGCACCGTGGAAGACAATGGCGCCGCAGCGCAGATCCTTCATCGCTGTTGCGTTTCCTAGTGACGGTTTCTCTTGCGCTCGACGTGTGTGAATGACGCACCTGCCTTGCAAGGCGAAGCGACTGCAAGTAAGCCAGGCAGCAACAGAAAACAAACAAGGGACGAATTGCCCATCAGGAGTCTTTGGATGCTACGCACGGCCGCTGTGAGCACAGCCAGCGCTCGTGACAGCGCAGTCGCCCGGTCATTTCGCGCGTCGTGGCCGTCTTCTATCCGATGCGACTGCGCAATAAATAGTCTCCCGACCCCGGATGTTCTCACAGCAGCGCGTCGTCCTCCGAGTCGCTCTGGTCGCCGAGCGAGAAGTCCGCAGTCAGCTGCTCTAGCTCCCACGAGCGCAGCTCGTACACGAGGCCGTCTCCGCGCCGACGCGCCGTCGGGAGGACCCAGTCGAGCACGGACGGACCGAACGCGGTCCGCACGTTCCTCTTCCAGCCCCTGTTGAACGGGAACAGACGCCCGTACGTGTGGCACTCGATGGTCGTCGACCCGTGCACGAGCAGGTACGAGTGCAGGAGCACGAAGAGGAGAAGACTGAAAGCGAGCGCGCCGGCCAGCACGAAGCCCACGAGTCCGACGGCCGAGATGCCGCCAGCGGATGCGCCGTTGCTGAACAGCGCGTCGCGGAAGCCCGGGAAGAGCGCGGTCACGACCATCGTGAGCGTCAGCAAGCTGTAGACAACGAACTGGAAGAAGAACTTGTAGTTGTTCTCGCCCACGCAGTTGCCGACCCACGGGCAGTGGTGGTCTGTCCGCGCATGGCACGCACGCCGCATAGCAGGATTCCGTCAGTACGCGGCTGTTGTTATCGCTGTAGGCGAGCGCAACGGACGCGACGCACCCATCTTGAGAACGCACTTGTTGCAGAAGCTGCAGTGGTGCGCACGGAACGGCTTGGCCTGCTTGCAGCGCCGGCACGGCGGCATGAGCGCGCCGCCGGATTTGCGTAGCGTGGCGACGTCTCCTTCCTCCACCGCGCGCTGGATCGCGTCCCGGATGCGGTCCACCACCTGCGGTGTGACATACCCCGGGTCTGCCAAGCGACCAAGACGCGCGAGGTGAGGCGCTTGCACAATCCGGTCACCAGCAGTTCGACCAAGCTGCAAAGCAGGCAAGTGCCGCACCTGTGAAGACGACCTTGTAGTACGAGACGAGCACGCAGGTGAGGAGGAAGTGGAAGAGCGCGAGCTCAAGAAGGCTCGACAGGGACCCGAGTGGGTCGCCGCCGCTGCGTGCCATCGCTGGCACAAGGTGCTGTGACCAGTAGACATAGTACTCGACCGCGATGATCGCCGCGACCATGACAACCGGTATCGCCGACACGGACCGAAGCAGCGCGCTGCTCCCGATCCAACAAGCACGCAGCCGCGTTGGGATCGCGTCAGAGACTGCGCGGGTCGAGTGGGTCGAGCGGGCCGAGCGGTCACAGGTAAGGACCCGCCTGGACAGCCGGGAGACCTCGTAACGCACCTCTCATGGACGCGCAGCATGTCGATCGGACCAAAGCGGCGGGAGGAATGCTGCTGGGAGTCGACGACAGGTCCGTGATATGTTTTGTCCAATAGTTCGTGATCTCGTATCATTTAAGCCAATTAGCGGCAACTTCAATTGGCCTTTCATGTGTCATATCTTCTCTAACCACATAGTTGAGCCTGGGTATGTGTTTGGATGAGTTTGTGTCGCGTGGACAAGCCACAACGCTTGAAAGTCGCTCGATATTGGCGATTTAGGATTCAATCGTTGACCTTCCTGATGGTTGACATAGTCTGTTTGACGGTCTCGCGGATCGTTCGTTTCGTTTCACGCGCAGGTCCGCCCCCAGCGCGAAAGCACGCGTCCGAAGAGGACGAGCGAAGGATCGGTGCGGGCCGTCGGCGGAGCGCGCGCAGCAGGAACAGCGGTCCAGGCACGGCCATGGGCAACACGGTGACGCTCCACAGCGCCTGCGCGTACGGGGACCTGCGCTCGGTGCGGCGGCTGCTCAAGACGGCGACGCCCGAGCAGCTGGAAACCAAGGACGACAGCGGTCGCACGCCGCTGCTGGTGGCGATCGCGGCCCTGCGGCTCGGCGAGGAGCTAGACGACGACGACGAGTTCGCAGACATGGACATGGACGAGCGCGAGAGCGAGGGCGGCGCGCTGCCGCACGGCGCTGGCGACGGAGCGGCAGCGTTGGCGGACGCACTGGCGACCGGCGTCGACGGAGCGGAAGTCGTCGAGGACGACGAGGCCGGAGAAGAAGAAGGCAGGACTGCCGCAGATTCGCCTCGTCGGTCGGAGCGGAGCGAATGTGAGGAGGCGCGCAAATTCACGGAGGGCTCGGCGGTGGAGCCGCTGCCCAAGCAAGTCGAGATCCTGCACTTGCTGCTCCAGCACCACGCGAACGTGCACCACCGCGACGAGAACGGGTGGACAGCGCTGCACCACGCGTGCTTTGTGCAGAGCGCGGTTGCCGTGCGCATGCTGGTGCATTCGGGCGCCAAGCCGTCGCGCGATAGCTACGGGCTCCTTCCGCAGGTGCGTCAGAGCGGAGGAAGCGCACACGATCTGGTGGGTTGAAACTCACAGTATGGTCGCGAGCAGGACCTGCTGCAGCGAGGCCATGTGTCCGAGTGGATCTCACAGACGCAGGAGCTGAAGGAGCTGCTGGACGAGCTCACACCCAGGTCTCTTTATCACATTAAGCTGCTCGCGTTCCGGCCGAGCGGCATCGTGCAGTTGGACATGGGCGGGCAAGTGGAGAAGGGAGCGCTCGTCACGAGTACGTTCACGCCGGGGGCTTGACTGCTTAGCGCGTTGTGTTCGTATGCGTAACCATGCGACGTGTGCCAACAGTTGAGTACGACGTGCCGGAGAACCACTCGCCGAGGGACTACATCCAGGTGCTGACATCCGAGGAGGACTCGGCCGAGATCGAGACGGGGTCCTACCACTACGTTCCCGCGGGCAAGCACGGGCAGATCATGATCAGCACCAAGGACGTGTCACCGTCCAGCGTCATCCGGTTCGTCTATGTCAAAACCGGTATGTGCATAGCCTGCCGCGGCTCATTGTGCCATTGCTGGCGATGCCGATCCTGACCGCTTGTGTAGATATCAACAGCATGTCGCGCGAGGTCGTTGCGAGCGGATGCAACGCTATCGTGCAGGCATCAGTCGGCGAGATCTTCCAGTACGAGCTGTACTTGTACGAGCGGGTCGTCGAGGTCGAGAGCATCCCGGAGTTTGAGTTCATCGACCAGCCGCTGATCGTGCTCAAGCGCATCGGCATTGTGCTCGAGGACGAGCAGATCGACTGGGTGACTGTGCGTCCGGATAACCACATCGTGGCCGTCAACGACATTCGGATCGACACCATGGAGTTCGTCGACGCGGTGCGCGTGCTCCAGGAGAACAACGGCAAGCAGTGCACGAAGCTGCTCATGCAAAACTACTCGGTAGGTCTATCTATCACCCGACAACTGGCGTAGACGCGCCAAACGTCTCACTTGATCCCTTCTCTGCGTGCTCTGCGGATTTCTAGGCGTGCGGAGACTTCATTCCGGAGAAGATCGTGGGCGTTGGCGTGGTCGGCAAGTACGCGTTTCTGCATCCGCTGGAGGACGACGTGGTCGAACGGCCGCTCGAGGACTTTGTCGGCAACGGTGGCAGCGACAGCGAGTATGAGAGCGCAGAAGAGCAACTCCCCCCAGCGCCGACTGGTCCCTTGTCCACGACTTTGCTCGCGGTGCAGGAAGACTGTCGAGCGATCGCTCCGCCGCCGCCCTCGACGCACCGGCCAGAGTCGCGCAGCATGCCGCAAAAGATGGCGGCGTCCGAGTTGGTGGACGACCCCGCGACTGCAGTGAGCGAGGAGAAGATCTCGGCTTCGTCGACGATCGAGGCGGTGGTCCCGCTGCACAGCTCGTTCCAACTGGTAGGCTAGCCGCTCGCGATGGATGTCTTGCGCCGCCGAGGAGGCTGACGCCGGTATTATGGCCGCTGCGGCAGGTCACGCAGCTCCAGCAGGTCATCTCCATGAGCCAGGCGGCGCAGAGCTGACGCGCGGGCCGCCGCCTGTGAATTTATTCCTCCTCCACGTTGACGCTGGCTGGCTGGCTGGAGTCGTGGCTGGCCGCTTCAACTCGGAATGAATGCTCCCTTCATTCCTTCCAAAGAGGACTAGGGGTTTTCATCAATTTAGATCTCTCTCTCAGTACGACTTCACAAATTCAACGATCTCTACCGGTACCATCGAAAGCTGGTCGGGTCGACTCGACTCAACTTGCCTTGCCTCCGCCGGCAGGGAGGAGGGAAGCTGCGGCCGAGAAGCTCTCGCAGCCGCCGCCGCCGCCTCCGCTGCCCCCGCGCTCGGCGCGCGCGCTCCGCTCGCTCCCGCCCTTCCCGCCGCGTCGCTCGCTCGGTCTCGCCGCTGGAATGCGCGGCTGGCGACGGCTAGCGGTGCAGGCGGCGCGCCGCCCCCCGTCGGTCCTGAGCGCCGCGCTGGCGCACACGGAGGCGTCTTCCCGCCCGGGCCGCGCGGTCAACGGCGCAGCTGGACGCTCGGCCAGTGACCGGCGCAAGCGACACCTCCGCGGCAGCCGCGGCGCGCCGGCACCGTCCAAGGATGAGGCGGCTTGGCCGTCCGCTTCCGCGTCCAGCTCGCCCACGGCGGCGGCGGCGACGGCGGTGCCTGCAGGCAGGAAGAAGCCGAGCGACGGCGACCGCAGGCGCGAGGAGGGCCGCGCTGCGTCAAGCGGCGTGCAGGCGGCGCTGAAGGACGGCAAGCCGTGGATCACGGTCATGGGCCTGGGCGGCGCCGGCAGCAACGCGGTGAACAACATGATCGCGTCACAGCTCGAGGGCGTCGAGTTCATCGTGGCGAACACGGACTGCCAGGCGCTCGGGCGCTCGCTCGCGCCGCACAAGGTGACGCTGGGCAAGGACATCACGCGCGGGCTCGGCGCGGGCTCCAAGCCGGAGCTGGGCCGGCGCTCGGCCGAGCTGCAGCGCGACGAGGTGGCCGCGCTGCTGCGCGGCAGCAACATGCTCTTCATCACGGGCGGCATGGGCGGCGGCACGTGCACGGGCGCGGCGCCGGTGGTCGCGCAGATCGCGCGCGAGCTCGGCATCCTGACGGTCGGCGTGGTGAGCACGCCGTTCCGGTCGGAGGGCCCGAACCGCACGCGCGTGGCGCACCAGGGCGTCAAGGAGCTCGCCAAGGCCGTGGACACGCTCATCGTCGTGCCGAACCAGAACCTCCTGGCGCTCGCGACGCCGCAGACGACCATGATCGAGGCCTTCCGGTACGCCGACGACGTGCTGCTGGATGGCGTCAAGGGCGTCACGGACCTCATCGTCCGCCCGGGACTCGTGAACCTCGACTTCGCCGACATCAAGACGATCCTCGCCGGCGCCGGCCGCGCGCTCATGGGCTCGGGTCGCGCCAGCGGCGCCGACCGCGCGCGCCAGGCGGCCGAGCAGGCGCTCGTGACGCCGCTGCTCGGCGAGCTCCCGACCGAGTCGGCGCGCGGCCTGCTCGTGACGATCCGCGGCGGCGAGGACCTGGCGCTGTTCGAGGTCGACCGCATCATGGAGATCATCCGCGGCCGCGTGGCCGACGACGCCAACATCATCTTCGGCACGTGCTACGACGCCTCGCTCGAGGGGTCCGTGCACGTGTCCATCATCGTGAGCGGCATCCAGACGGACGTGATTGCGCCGCCGGTCGCACGGGACTTGGCGTCCGCCGGCGCCAGGATCATCGACCACGAGGACGACGGCGAGGCGCCGAGCAAGCCGCCCGCCGGCGCGGACGCGGCCGTAGAGGCAGCCGCCGAGCCGCCGCGCAAGGGGCTCTTCGGCCGCTTCTTCTCGCTCTAAACGGCAGGGTCAAGTCATTGCGTCAGTCGGACAAGGCCATCCATTCGCCCAGGTCGGCGTTCCGGTCCGTCTACCCTCGCTGGCGACTGCGCCGCCGGCGACAGCCCCGCGAGTCGCTCGCTACGACAGCTGGGCGATGGCCTGCTCGACGCTGGCGCGCGCGAATTGCAGCAGCTCCGGGTCGCGCTTGTCGGCCGCGAGCTTGAGGAAGCCGTCGGCCGCGTCCTTCTCGTAGCCGACGCTCTTGAGCAGCGCGACGCCGCCGAGCACGCTGGCCACGCGCCGGCGGAAGGCCGCGTTGTCGAGGTTGATGCTGCGGAACTTGTCCTCCGCCGGCTTCTCCAGCAGGTTCTTCAGGTACACGTGGAGCGTCTTGAGCGCCACGAGCCCGTCGTCGCCCACGCGCTGCTTCTTGAGCAGCTCGACGTTGGCCAGCACCGCGTCCTTGGGCGACAGCGTCGGGCTCGCCTTGCCCTTGTCGCCGCCCTTGTCCGCGTCCTCGTCCTCATGTAGCGACTCGACCGGCGGCAGGTCGATGGGTGCGCCGCCCAGCCGCCCGCCGCGTGCGCGCCGCTCGAGCTTGTCGAGCTCCAGCTGGCGGCGCAGGCGCTCGCGCTCGCGCTTGGCGTCCTCCTTGTCCTTGCGCAGCTTCTCGGCCGCGAGGCGCCGCTGGATGGCCTCGAACTCCTCGCGCGCCTCCTGGACGCTTTGGCCCGTCGAGCGGCGCGCGAGCTCCTTCTCGCGCTGCTCGGCCTTCTCGCGCTGCTCGCGCTCGGCGCGCTTGGCCTCCATCTTGGCCTTGAGCTGCGCGACCTTGGCCGCCTTCTCCTCCTCCGTCAGCGGCTGCCTGGCCTGCTGCGACAGGTCCACGAACTGGATCGGCGCGTCAATGTCCGCGTCCTCCTGGTGCTCGCCGAGCCAGTTGATCGCCAGCTCCAGGCCCTGCCCGTCGGTCGCCAGCAGCGCCTTGCGCGCGTGCAGCTCCACGAAGCCCATCTCCGTCAGTTGCGCGAGCAGCCCCTCGTCCACGGGCGGCGCCGTGCGCGCGTCCGCCGCCTTGGCTTCCTCATCCGTCGCCGCCTTGGCCGTCGGTCGGCACTCGCCCGTCACGGGGTCGCACACCATGCTCGTGTCGGGGACGGACGCAGCAGCGGGAGCGGCGGCGGGAGCAGCCGCAGGAGCCGCAGGAGCCGCAGGAGCCGCAGGAGCCGCAGGCACGAGGCGCACGTCCTCGAAGCGCTTGAGCCGCGCCGCGCGCGCCTCGGCGGTCGACAGCGTCGGCGCACCGCCGCCGCCGCCGCCGAGCGTCACGCCGGGCGACGCGAACGGGTTGAACGCCGACTGGCGCCACTGCTCGATCTTCTGCCGCAGCTTGTTCTGGTCCGCGCCGACGAGCTCGTCCACCTTTTGCTGGCTCAGGTAGAAGTGGAACGTCGGGAACCCGCGCACGCCTGGCCAGGCAGGCAGACAGACAGACAGACAGACAGACACATGGGCGTGGACGAGGAGTCAGCGGCCGGCGCTCGCAAGAAGATCGAGCGCGGCGGACGCAGCGCGGCGCGACGCACCGAGCGCGCCGATCAGCGAGCGGTTCTGCGCCTCGTCCACCTGCGCCAGCGGCGACACACAGCCGCGGATCGAGCGGCGGTCAGTGCGCGAGGCGAGGCGAGGGGTGAGCGCGAGCGAGAGACGCACCCCGAGAAAGACGACGTCCTGGTACGTGCGGCTCAGCTGCTCGTACACGGGCTTGATGAACTGGCAGGGGCCGCACCAGGTAGCCGAGAAGTCCACGACCACGAGCTTGCCACCCGCGCCGCGCATCTGCGCGTTCCAGTCGGCGTCGCCATGGATCTCGATCACGCCCATGGCTGCGCTGGCGCTGGCACTCGTCTCGGGCCTGGGCTCCGCCTTGGTATCGGTCGCGAGGGCCGTCGGGCAGGCAGCCGCTTGCTCGATCTTCTCGCCGGCAGCCGCGATGTGAGCGCGGTTCCAGAAGGCGAAGAGGAGGAGGGCTGCGTTTTGGCGAATGAGAGACGGAATGAGCGGGATCGCAAGGGTATGTGAGATTGAAGGTGATCTGCCACGAGCTTCGATTCGACGAAAACACAATGTGGGCATTTGATTCGACAAAAGCAGTGACACCGCGTCGGTTTCTCTTGTGAAAATGGAATTGGGTGTCGGCTTTTGAATCGGACTTACAGCGGAGTGTGATGAAATCGCCTCGATTCGACTTTACTCGACCGAAGCGAGACTAGATTCGGCAAAATCTCTGCTCTTGAAAATGGTTCTCCTTGTGAAACCGATATGGTGTCAAAGTTGGTGTTGTGCTGATCAGCCATGACGATTGACGCGCAATCATACTCGTCGGGCAGTTGGGCAGCCCGAGCTTGCCCGTTCGAAGGCAAGCCGCAGGAAGTGGACGACGGATAATGGACGACCTTCGTGTCCCAGCAAGCGCCAAGTGTGCGTGTGTGCATGTAGGTGTGCTGCAGCTGCTGCTGCTGCCCACCGACGGTGGCAATTGCCGAGACAGCATTTCGTCAGCTCCACATGGAGTGGATACGCTGGGATCCATCCCTGCGCTTGGCGTAATCTCGATTTCGAGCGTTCAGCCTGCTCATTGGGCGAAATCCGCGTCGTCCTATCGGGAAACGGACACTTGACGTTGCTGAAACAGGGATGCGAGTCTCACTCTCAAGTCTACTAACGGTCGTGGTTGCCAGATAAGGGGCAACAGAGGCATTGACATCCTCCTCTCCACGCTTCTTCCCCCCTCGCGCCGGCCATTTCCAAGCATTCGGTCGCTCGGAATAGACGCCGAGTGCACTGGACCGACCGGCGCCGCCTGTCGTAACGGCGACCGCGCCACTTGCGCTCCGGCCGGGCCGTTAGGCGCGAGGAGAGGAGCGGAGAGGAGCAGAGCGGAGCGAGGAGCAGGGCAGAGAGGCTTGGCGCCCGTTGGCCGCGTTCGGCAGCGCGAACCGAGCCGCAGTCGGAGAGACGCGCGCACGCGGGAGAGCGAGCTCATGGCGAAGCAGGCGCTGCTGCTCAACCCGGCAGCGTGGACGGCCAAGCAGTTCGGCGCGTGGCTGCGCAAGTTCGAGGACGGGCGCTACGCCGCGCTGGCGCCGCAGCTGCATGGCGTGGCGGGCGCCGAGGCGCTGCGCCTGTCGGCCGCGCAGTGGGCCGCGCTCGAGCCGGCGGAGCTCGCGACGAGTCTGCGCTTCACGCTGCTAGGCATGGTGCAGGTGGCGAGCGCGGACGAGCCCGTGACGATCGTGACGGACTTCCGACCGCTCGAGATGACGCCGCGGCTGAGCGACCGGCCCAGGAAGAGTCGCCAGCGGCGCTCGACGGCGGGCCAGCACACGGTGCCGGTCAAGTTCCCACCCATGATCGAGCTGCCGTCGATCCCTGTGCTCGTGCTCATGGTGCTGTTTGTCGTCGCGGTCGTGCTGTGCTTCACGGTGCTCAAGCAGCCGCTCGAGGACGCGGGTGTGAGCTCGGAGCAGCTGCTTAAGTACGGCTCGATCCCACTCGTGAGCATCGGGTTCACGTACATTCACATCTGGATGGCGCTCTTCATGACGTTCTACCCGCTCGAGTACACGGGATGTCTGCAGATCCCGGGCACGAACACGGGCTTCGGCTGGCAGGGCATCGTGCCGCACAAGGGCGAGAAGATGGCGCGCCAGGCCGTGCGCATCATGACGACGCAGCTGATCCAGGTGTCGGAGGTGTTTGCGCGCATCGAGCCGTCCGAGGTCGTCAAGGAGCTCGAGCCCATTCTGTTCAACACTATCCAGTCGGTCATCGAGGAGATGGCGCTCAAGTACAACCCGGAGCTGTGGGCGATCCTGCCGGCGAAGGTGAAGGAGGAGATCATCGAGAAGGTGAAGGAGGAGGCGCCCGTGCACATTGAGGCGCTCATGGACGAGATCCGCAACAACATCGAGGACGTGTTCGACCTCGAGACCATGGTCGTGACCAACATGTGCCGCGACAAGCAACTGCTCGTCAACATGTTCGTCACGTGCGGCTACTCGGAGCTGGCGTTCATCCGCAACTCTGGCGCGTACATGGGCGGGCTCTTCGGCCTCATGCAGATGGGACTCTGGTTCTTCTACTCGGACCGCCTCGTGGTGTTCCCCGTCATCGGACTGGTCGTCGGCACCATCACCAACTGGCTAGCGCTCAAGATGATCTTCGAGCCGGTGAACCCGCGCAAGTTCCTCTGCTTCACGCTCCACGGACTCTTCCTGCGCCGGCAGGACGAGGTCGCCGAGGTCTACGGCCGCATGGTCGCGGCGGACGTGCTCAACTCGCGCAACATCTTCGAGGCCATCTTGAAGGGTCCGTACTCGGACCGTTTGTTCGAGCTCGTGTACGAGAATGTGCAGGAGTCGGTGAACGCCGGCGCCGCCGTGACGCAGAAGATCATCAACATGAGCATCGGCGAGGAGACGTACGCCAACATCAAGGAGGATATCACGAAGCAGATCGTCGAGCTGTTCCCCGACAGCTTGCGGCAGATCGAGAGCTACGCGACCGTGGCGATGGACTTGGAGGTGACGCTGCGCGAGAAGATGAAGCTGCTGACCTCGGAGCAGTTCGAGAACCTGCTGCACCCGATCTTCGAGGAGGATGAGTGGAAGCTCGTGCTAATGGGCGGTGTGCTGGGACTCCTCATCGGTCTGCTCCAGGCTTTCTTCATCAACCACTAGCGCCGCGAGTCAGTCGATTGATACACCACGCGTGTGTATACCCAACTAACTTACTTGGCCGGGCGAGGATAGCGCGAGGGCGACCGACGTGGGCGATCGAGGAGCAAAGAGCGGTGTACGTGGCGGTGGAAGCTGTGACGTGCGACGCCGGTGAACGTACCCACCCGCGGCAGAGGAGGCTCGAAGCCTAAAGTTATCTATGCGATATGGAGCATTCATTTCCTTCCCAAGCACCGCAATGGATCGGCACTGCCTCAGTTGGTCTGGTCGATGCTGAACTGGCACACAGGACAGACCTTGTTGAGCGACAGCCACGAGTCGATGCACTCCGAGTGGTACGAGTGGAAGCACGGTAGCGACTTGATCTCTTCGCCGAGCTCAAAGCCGCAGCGGCAAACCAGGCAACTGCAACACCAGTCGCCGCGCACGCACACTGTCAGACCCTCGCCTCATACCCACGGCAAGGGATTCGAACATACTCGGGGCTCGCGGCGGACGCGTGCTCCTTGGGCGTACTGAAAATGTACGTTGGTAGCTGCTGGATCAGAGCCGGCGACGCGCCGCGACTGATAGGCACATGCAAGTGAGTTTGGACCCGAGGCGTGCGGCGCAACGACAAAGCGGGTGACGTACTTGCGAGCAGGTCGGCCTCGGATGGGAGCAGGGGGTGTCGGCTCTTGGCTGACCGCGACTGGGAGGCTCACTGAGCAAGCGGACGAGTGTGCAAGGCGAGTCAGTTATCCCGAAAGAGAGGACGCACACCTCGGACGCACTCTACCTGCACGGTAGTCATCGCTCGGCTGAACGTCCGCGAGCGGGACGCCTGTGCTCCACTGCGTCGCCATCCAGACAGATTGCGTTAGGCACTCGGCTGGCTTTACGCAGGTATGACTTCGCAGGGTGTGTACGTCGTCGACAGTGCTACTTCGACTGTCTACCGATTTGTCATGACAACGCAGCAGCAAAGTTAGACACAGGTGGTATCTGATAGTGAGGCACTCACAGCCGCCGAGCAAGGCACCACCGCGTCAATACTCACCAAAGTCGGTGTCGTACTGATGCTGGAGCCACCGAGCATACTCTTCATCGAAAGACATGCCTGCAGCACGCAGCAGCGCCGAGTTAGATCAGCTTCGTGTCGGCACCATCGGCGAATGTGTGCGATACAAACCAGGGGCTTCGTAGAATGGAGACGGCGACGTATCGTTCAGCGAGTCTTCCGTGGCACCCATCAGGATCATTCGCTCGCGGATTGGTTCTGGGAGAACATAGCGGAACAAATGGCGGTACGGCAGCACCTTCGTCACACCGCCCCCGATATCGACGTGGAAGAGCAGGAAAATCTCCAGGCGATTCCGCTGCACTCGGCGCAACAGGTCGATCTTGTCGAGACGACAGTCTCCAAACGCGGTGCGGATGTTGGGTTGGTCGACAAGGAACGACACACCTGACGGACCGTCGTATCGAAGCGGCTTCGGGTCGCAAGGCCGTCCGGAGACAGCGGAGGCGCCGTGGAATGAGCGAGGCTCACTGGGTGCGACAGTGCTTGGTGCCGCGGCTGCAGCCATTATGCTTGATGACCGCGCGTCGCCGCGTTCATCAACTACAGCCGCTGGGAACGCGTCCGCCTCGCCACCGAACACACTCGCGTCACGAGAAAAGAGCAGCTTCACCGCAAAGTGCTTTGGCAACGTGTACCAAGACGCGATGCAGTCAAAGTCGCCCTTCTCCACCGACAGCACGACTGCTCTGGAATCGTCGGCCGGGAGACTCTCGCACGTGCCATCTTGAAGTCGGTCCAGGAGCATACTTACATGCAACCGGGACTCGAAGACCAGCTCGCCTTGGCGGCCAAACGGCAGATGGTACATCTTGAGCACGAGGTCGCGGCAATCTACCAGCTGCTTCCATACCCGGAACACGTGCGACCCGCTAAACAAATTGACGTTGCGAACGCCGTTGATCATGCTGGAGAACAGAACGCCCTTCTCGTTCTGGATGACAAAGTACGGTCTGCACACGTCGGTGCTCGCGCCAGCGTCCTGCGAGCTGGTCGGACTCGATGAATTGCCCGAGAGTAACTCGATGTGTCGAATGTAAATGGACTGCGGAGCTGGCGTGACCGTGATACCTGTGAGCTTATGCTTCTTTTCCTCCAAAGCCGGCAAGTCCGCACACTCAGACAACTTTTGATCGCGCATTTCCAGCAGCTTGCAGAAGTCTGCGACAAATCTCGCTTGAGGCCGAGGCAAGCCACCAGTGTACGCCACATTCTTCGAGTCGGTGCCGCTAAACGTCCTTTGGAGCTTCGCGGGCCACGTCTCCGATCCCCGAATCTGTTGCTGATAACTATGGTTTGCAGCGAGCATCACAACTGCGTTAGTCGATGAAGAATACCCCACTGGCAAGCCGACCTATCCCTTGCTACGCTTCAGCGCGCTACACGTACACATCGAGAATTTCGTAGGCGAATTTCTCTGGAAACGAGGTTGCGTCCGTGCAGTAGAGCGCGCAGCACGTGGCGAATACGCTCATCTGCTCGTTATTCGGGGCCAGTAGGACCGCCACATTGGTCTCCTTGAAATCCAGCCATGCCGCCACGGTGGATGAAATCACAAAGCTCGAGTGCATGGAAGGGATGGCGCCGCGGCAGTACGAAATGGAGGCGATGCGTCCATCTGGTCAATACGTGCACTTGTGAGTCTTTCAGCCATCCCATAGCAGCTCGTCAAAGCCAGAATGCAATGCACGTCCAGATGCTCACCGCAGAATTCGTCGTAGACCAGTGACTTGTGGTGCAGGCGCTTGACGCCATCAAAGAGACCGCAATCGAACACACACGCGCCGCCTTCGAACCTAAATGATGCGCGCAGCGACATTCTTGGTATGAGCAGCTACAGCGTCGGTCCACCCACACGCGTGCACTGACCTTTTGCCCAGCAAGCTGTCGAGCTGCTCTAGCAACTTCACCGCGTTGTTCCACGTCCGGGTCGTGGAATGAGCCGCAAACAGCCGATTGAAAGTGTTGACGTACGCCGGTGCGACGCAGAAGACACTGCGTTCCCATGACAAAAGAGAGCGAGAGCATTAGCAACCGGCGCTTCGAGTCAAAGTGCTACGCCCCACCCAAATAGCTCAAGCGGTAACCAGGATTACCGTGGAGCGATCGGGAAAAAGTATCCATCCTCCGACGTCTTGGCGAACAGCGCGTACTGGAGTGTAGTCTGCAGCGACGCCTGCAGTCGGTACGTCCACAGCAGAACGCGGTACGCGTTCGACGCGACATTCTCGCTCTCCTGCTTGACTTGATCGTCATCCTTGGCTGCCTCAATCTCCTCGAAGCTCTCCTGGGACGACACAGACGCCGGCGCTGGCAGTAGAGGCGCAGGCGGTGGCATCTTGTCCTCCACCTCGTCGCTCCTCGCGGCCGCCCCATCGGCTGCGCTCGCCTCCATTTCGGGGATTGCGTCCAGCGCCGCGCTCTCGCGAGTCGCTGGCGCCGGCGGGAGCTGCAGCAGCAGCCGGCGCACGCGCGGATCCTCGGCGATGCGCTCCGAGTTCATGCGCCGGATGAGCGACGCGCCGCGTTCCACCCACGCCAGGCTCGTCGGGAACGCCGCCTGCTCCGCCTCTCCGGTCGGCGGCGCGGCCTCCTTGCCCTCCATCTCTCGCTGCATTCCTCTGCGTCTGCTGCTGGGCTCTCTCGTCCAGGAGCCGCGCGCTACCCGTCGACCGACCGATTGATCTCTGCGGATCGCCCTTTCCCGGTCCTGGCGGTTGGTTTCTTTGCTTTGCGCTGGCTTTGAAGTTGGGAATGCCGGCAGAATGTAGGTGGTTCTTCAGTTGCTCAATAAGGGTGGGTTGTGTGACGGTACTACCGAGATCACAGCTACTGTTGTATCGAACCTGAAGGAACGGTTGCGGAATTAGGTGCAACAGAGAAGCCCGGGTCGGAACCGGCGACTGTGAAGATGTGGCGAGTTGAACTGGTTGGCTTGTGCTGCTGCCGTCGGACGCCAATGGCGGCACCGCGGGCTCCTAGCGGAAAACACGAGCGCTTGCAGGCGGAATGCAGATTACTATTGGGCCTTACGGGTCACGCGGGGAGACGGGCAAGAGCGGACGGGCCACAGAGCGACCGAGTGCCTACTTGCGCGGGGGCGGTGCCACGTTCTGCGGCAACGCCTTGCCATAGCCGGACCGGAAAGTCGTGCCCATGCTGCCGGCGTCCTGCTCCGCGGGCTTGGTGGACGGCTTGGCCCACTCCAGCTTCAGGATCAGGTGGTCGTAGCCGTAGCCCTGCAGCTTATTGAGCGCGCGCTCGGCGTCCTCGCGGTACACGAAGCTCACGAACGCGAAGCCGCGCGACTGGAACGTCTCGCGGTCCTTCGCCAGGTACACACGCGCCACGGGTCCGAACGAGCGGAACAGCTCCTTCAGGTCGTCCTCGCGCGTGTCCGGCGAGATGTTGGTCACACGGAGCGTGGCCTGGTCGCGGTCGTCGTCGCGCTGCGAATCGCCGCCAAAGTCGCCGCCGGCACGCCCACGCAGGCTCGGAGGAACGTACTTGCCCGAGCCGAAGGCGCCGTCCAGCGCCGAGCCGCTGCGATCCGGGGGAACGATCGGCTCGGCCGAGGCGGGAGGCGCGCCGCTCTCGGCGCGCGCAGCCATGTCGGCCTCCATCTCCTCCTTGGGCGTGTCCTTGTACGGACACTTGAGCGTCCAGTGGTCGCCCACCATGCCACAGTGGCGACACACGACGATCGACTGCGAGGATCAAGCAAGCAGCCAGCACACACAAGTGTCAGCGCCGTGCCCGCCGCTCGACGGACCAGACCAGCACGAGCACGCACCGAGTTCTTCACGCCGGCGAAGATGTTCTCCTCCTCCTTCTTCTCGCCCGGGAGCACCTGGTCCGCGTTCGGGTCCTCGAGGAACACCTCCTCGTACGACTTGTACGTCACGTTGGCGTTGTCGCCGCTCTCGAGCGCGCCGCCGAACTTGGCCCACTTCTTGCGCTCCAACGCGCGCTTGCTCACCTTGCTCACCTCCGTCACCTTCTTCACCTTCTTGGTCACCTTGACCTTCTGGTCCTTGTCGTTGTACTTCCACTCGACGATCGTGCGCACGCCATCGGCATCCGGCTCGCTCTCCGTGCGCGGCGGCAGCAGGTCTGTGGACCGCACACGAGGCAAACCAGTCAGCCAGTCGCCCACGCTTCCCTCTCCTACATCCCCGCCTCCGCCATCGCGTACCGTCGTCCTCGTCTCCCCAGCGGCTGCCCGAGATCACCATCGTGCCTCCGTTCTCGCCCAGCTCCTTCTCTCGATCTGGACCGGGGAAGTGTCCTCGGCCAACCAAAGAGGCTCTTCCCAACTCGAGAGGAGGGCGGTACCCAACCGGTACGGTGCCGGTATTATGGTACGCCTATGTCAACAACCGAGTGTACCAGCCATGTGCTCCACACAATCCTGCGCACATGGAAGCGCAGCCACTTTTCACGCGAAGCCTGCCAGGAGCATCATGGGGAAAGTGCGGCGGTCCTGGGACCGCGCGGCGGGCGTCGTGGAGGCGGCGGCGCTGGCGCTCGTGGGCGGCTGGGCGACGCTGCTCGCGCGGAGACAGGAGCAACACGACGAGTCCTCGCTACTGCTGCACGAGAGCGGCCATGACCTGCGCCTCCTGCAGCGGGAGATGCTCCCGCGCGTGCTCTTTGTGCTGCACGTCCTGAGCGTCGCTGCTGTCGTCTGGGCCCTCGTGCGGCCCCATCGGCTGCCGAGTGCCCTGCACCAACTGTCCAGGTAAGTCGTTCTATGCGCTGGATACGCGGGCGGTGGCAGTGACTGTCGTCTGGCGCTTGGATACTCTTTTCCTAGACGAGAGCGGGATGCCGGCGTCGTGCTCGGCTGCGTCTTGCCGCCGCTCGTACTGCTAAGCCGGCTGCTGACCGAGCGAGATCAAAGCACTGGCGCGTCGAGCTTCGCCTTCTTCTATGCGTGGGTGAGCGTGTCGATCGGTGTGAGCGCGCTGGTGAAGGTCGCGCTTTTCCGGTCGCTGTCGCCAAGCATCGCCGCACTGGTCGACGCTGGGATCCTGCCACTCCTGTTCGGTGCAGCGCAGATTGAGGCCGAGAGTCGATGGATCCTCGCGTCCTGCTGCCGACTTACGGTCGGCATGATACTCTTCTACGGACTCCAGTGGCTGCCGAGGTCCTTCACCATCGGGGAGGCTGTGCTCATGGCACAGGGAATCGGCATGTGCCTCTTTGATCTCGTGCTCACGACTGCCGACAAGGTACGCAAATATCTCTTCAATGTCTTTGGGCTGACTATTGTAAACGACGTTGACTTCTCGCTGGATCATCCTTTGCGCAGCTCAACCAAGCCGATGCGATCGACCTGCCAGTGTCAGTGATGCACTCGTGGATGCTGTTCCAAGTCGAGCGCGAAGACTATGTGCTCGCTCTTCAGATCGGAACGCTCGGCTCCCTCCTCGTCAGCATGGCTGCTATTCCGCTGCTGAAGGTATATGGGTCACCCGACCCCGCGACTGTCGCGACTCCGCCGCCTGCGCAAGTGTCGGCCGTGTTCGTGCTGATCACAGCGGCAGTCGTTGCCAGCGTTCTATACCCATGGAGTTGCTTCCTCCTCGAGACGTGGAACCCGTTCCAGTGGCTGGTCGACTTCATCTTCAGAGCGGGGTTGATCCGTTGTGGACTGATCGCGTACTGGCTTGCGTGTCTCGCGGTGCTGGTTCCGCTCTTCGCGTTTCTGTCTCGGCGACTAGAGCTCCGAACCATCATCGCCCGCAAGCTCTTCCACCTGCTCGTGGTCGTCATGTTCGTCCCCGCGTACTTTGTTGACGCCCCCATGCTAGCGCTGAGCTACGGAGTGGCTCTGAGCGTGTTCGTCTTGGTCGAGTGCGTGCGAGCGCTCGCTCTCCCTCCGTTTGGGAGGTCGATCGCGGTCTTCATGAACGCATTTATCGATCATCGAGAGGGTGGTCGAGTGATCCTGACGCACTCGTACTTGCTCCTCGGCTGTGCACTCCCGCTTTGGCTAGCGTCGACGAGCGCCAGGTCGGTGGAAGCTGCTCTCGCGTCGAACGCCGGCATCCTCGCGCTTGGCGTCGGAGACGCGATGGGCGCCGTGGTTGGGTCGACTATTGGTCGGAGACGGTTGTTCGGGAAGAAGACAGTCGAAGGGACGGCAGCCATCTTCGTCTCGATCGGTATCGCGTCCGCGTACTTCCACGACTTCTACGGCCGCGCCTGGGACGGCCAATGGTCGCAGGTCAGTGTCAGCTCCATGTCGATTGCAGCCATGCCATTACGAAGGGTCTGACGCAGTGCTCGGCAGCTGCTGTGCTTTGGCATCGGCGTGTTGCTCACGAGCCTGATGGAAGCTGCGACGGCGCAGATCGACAACTTGGTGCTCCCCCTGTTCCTGCTCAGCATATGCAATTTGGTGGCGTGCCATCACGAGTAGGAAGCTATAGCGCACACAGATACTGCTTCGCCAGCAGCCAGCGGATCATACTAAGCCCAATTGATTGCGCCGCGCCGAGTCTCGACCGGAAAAGCGAGCGATGACGTCGAAGGCGGCCGTCCTGCCCAGGTTGAAGCGGGTACGAGTACCGTGACGACTCCAATACTGGAAATAAGCTTGCTCTCACTAAGAATCGACGCGGGACGCGTCATCGGCATGGCACTCCTGTTCGTCGTCATCGTCTCATCAGCAGCTCATCCAAACATTTTGCCCTCGCAAGCAATGCATCCAAACATTTGCTAGGAAGAAGGGCTCGCTCGCGGTGCGTCTACAGCCCGCAGGCGCCGGCTCACTCTGCTTTTCGCGCCGCAAAGAGCGCAGGAGCAGCGCGCCGCCAGCGGCCACGGACGTCGCGCGATGCCCGCGCCTGCGATCGCGCACACGGAAGATGCGGCGGCGGCCGCCACGGCGTTCGCGGCGCGCGTCGAGAGCGCCGCGCCCGCGCACTTCCCATCCAGCGAAGCCGCGCTCGCGGCGGTCAAGGCCGATGCGGCGGCGTTCGCGGTGCTCGCGGTCGAGGACGCGGCCGGTGGGACCAGCCACGCAGCGTACGACCTGATGCTCAAGTACCAGCTCGTCGTCGTCGGCGAGCACGTGGCGGGCGGCGAGCGCGCCGCAGCCGCAGCCACGCGCTATTTGCTGCTGAGCAAGCAAGCGCGCTCGCCTCCAGACCTGGCGGTCTGTGCCGTCAAGACGTCGCTCGTGTTCGCGTTCTCCGAGGGCGACAAGGGCGGGCAGCTGCACCGCGCGCTTGGTGTGTTCGCGAGCCGCGGCATTTCGCTCGCCAAGGTCGAGAGTCGGCCGTGGAGCGCCGAGGCCGCCGCCGCCGTCGGCGCGGGTGCCGCAGCCTTCCTCTTCTACCTCGACGTGGCTGGCCACGAGCGCGAGCCGCGCGTGCTCGCCGCGCTCGCCGAGCTGCGCGAGCTGTGCCACTACGTCCGCGTGCTCGGGTCGTACGCCCCGAGCCGTCCAGGCGAGAGCGAGCCCATCGCCGCGACTGATGCCTCCACCGAGACGGACGCCATGGCGACCGCGTACCCGCTGAACCCGATCCTGGAGAGCGTCCCACTGGCCAAGTACCTCGCTATCTACACGGCCGCCAAGCAGCTCGAGGCTGCCGGCGAGCCCGTGTACTCTCTGTGCGTTGGCGAGCCCGACTTCCCGACGCCGGAGCGCGTGATCCAAGCCGGCATCCGCGCCTTGGAGGAGCGCAAGGTGCAGTACTCGGACATGCGCGGCGACCCGACGCTGCGCGGACTCATCGCCGAGTACCTGCGCAAGGCCAAGGGTGTGACGTACGACCCGGAGACGGAGATCCAGGTGTCCGGCGGCGCGCAGCAGCCCTTCTTCATGGCGCTGTACGCGCTCGTCCGCCCGGGAGACAAGGTGGTCGTGCCCTCTCCCTTCTGGGGCAGCTACGAGGGCATCGTCAAGCAGGTGCGCGCCGGCTTCGTCAAGCTGCGCGGCAAGATCGAGGAGGACTACATGATCAACCCCGTGGCACTGGAGGAGACGCTGACGGCTCATCCGGAGACTAAGGTGCTCGTGCTGTGCAACCCAAGCAACCCCGTGGGCACGCTCCTGTCTGCGCAGCGACTCGAGGAGATCGCCGCGGTGCTGCGCAAGCCGCAGTTCCACCACGTCGTCGTCTTCTCGGACGAGATCTACGAGCAGATCGTGTACCAGGACGCGGGCGAGCCGCGGCGCGTCCACACGAGCTTCGCGACGCTGCCCGGCATGTTCCAGCGCACGGTGCTCATCAACGGCTTCTCCAAGGCGTACGCCATGACGGGCATGCGCATCGGCTTTGTCGCCGGCCCGAGGCACTTTGTGCACCCGTGCCTCCTGCTCCAGGCGCAGCTGACGTCGACGGCCAATATGCCGGGACAGTTCGCGGCCGCCGAGGCGCTTCGCGAGGAGATCGAGTGCCTCGAGCAGGGTCGCGTGCGCATCGCCGAGGCGGGTGTGCTCCAGGCCTTGGATGCCAAGCGCCAGTACGTCGCCAAGCGCCTGCGCGCCATTCCCAACATGCAGTTCGCGTACCCCACGGCTGCCTTCTACCTCTTCATGGACCTCAGTGCGTATTTCCAGGGCAAGAAGGCGTACACCGCCGACAGAGAGGAGATCTGCGACGTGGTCGCCTTCTGCGAGTTCCTGCTGCGCGAGCACCACGTGGCGCTGTCGCCGGGTGTGGACTTTGGCGAGGAGTTCGGCATCCGCATCTCGTACGCCGGCAAGATGGAGACGATCGTCCGCGCCATGGACGGACTCGAGCAGACACTGCAGGCGCTCTCCTTCGAGTAGAGCTCGGCCACACTGTAAAGACACGAGCCGCTTCGAGGCTAACCCTAAGAACGTCGGGGTCGCGCTCGATCCATTTTGACTTTGCTCGCTCTCTACGTTACTAATGGACAGACGCTGGTACGTATACCCGCTCGAACGACAGCGTCTGCAGCGCGTGCTCGAGTGCGTCCATGCCGTGGACCACCGCCTCCATCTTGCCGGCGTACGAGATGCGGATGCCGAACTCCTCGCCAAAGTCCACACCCGGCGACAGCGCCACGTGGTGCTCGCGCAGCAGGAACTCGCAGAAGTCGACCACGTCCCGG
>JAADYC010000374.1:0-22412 GCA_023338135.1 Phytopythium kandeliae | reverse complement strand
GCATTTGGCCATGCGCACTTGCTGACCACACACTTCCCTCGCCGTGCCCAGGCGCGCTGCAGCTCTCGCGCGCTCGGTGCGCCTCAAATCGCCGCGCTCGCCGCGCACTCGATGCCGTCCGCGCGTGGCACCACTTTTTGTATGGAGACGGCTTTCGGTCACGGCGAGGAAGTGTCGCGGTTGAGATTACTGTATTGTTCCGCTTAAGTTCGATCGTAGGTTTTCGAATACTCTGGAATGGTCGATTACCGTACCGTATCGTATAGGTTCGATCGTACTTTACAGGATAGGTGTAGGGTAGACTGTGACAGACACCCGACGGACGGA
Source organism: Phytopythium kandeliae (assembly GCA_023338135.1). Lineage (NCBI taxonomy): Eukaryota > Oomycota > Peronosporomycetes > Pythiales > Pythiaceae > Phytopythium > Phytopythium kandeliae. The sequence goes on along the minus strand of JAADYC010000374.1, from coordinate 22,085 downwards.
CACGTTATGGGTTTAGAAAGGAGGTTTAATGGGATCGGACAAAGTGACGGAGGCGAAGAGAAGCCTAAGGCTGGTTAGCGGCGCCGGGATGTGACCATCAAGTAGCGTCCAGCTCGCAAGATATCAAAGATATCCAGCTCCTTTCGCGGGATGAAAGAAATACAATGCATCACGTGGGTGAGAGGTGCGACAAGCCCCACTTGGAAGCAGCACCGCCCTCAGCGCGTTCGCTCCACAGACACAGACGCTCGTCCGGCGCCTCGCACTGTCCGCAACGTGGGTGGCCGATCGGCTCCCGGGATTAAACGACGTTGTTGTCCTGCGTCGGCGCCGACGCGTTGTTGGCTGGCGTCTCGTCAGGCGGCTCGTAATCCGGGATCCCGCGGGTGAAGGACGGGTGCTGCAGCACAACGACGGCCGTCCCCAGAGAGGAAGAGAGTTAGCACACCTCGCTCTCAATATACTCGCACCGGGAGTGATTCGTGAAGGAATCTACCTTGGTGATCACGTAGTAGTTGAAGTACGCGTTCAGAAAGCCGGCGAACGACACGAGCACGCCGTAGGCGCCGACCATGCCGAACGGGAAGATGGAGATCCTGGGGAGCCGAGAGCAGGCGGTGAGACCAGAGCCCACTCCTCGTCACGTAGACATCGACAACAGCCGCAACGTACATGCTGAGGAAGAGGCAGCGGCCCCACGGGCTGTACATGAAGCCAAAGCTGTCGCGCAGCATCGTGTCGATGTACTTGGTCCGCATCTCGTACCCGATCAGGATGAGCGCGAAGAAGCTGTCAAACCGCGTGCCACGAGCGTTAGACGTGGAGCGTGATGGAAGGGTGTGGATCTGCGAGGGGAGGAGGTGCACGCACATCGTGTAGATGACCGAAAGCACGTCCGCCATGACGGACAGAGCGTCCTCGGAGGTGAGGATCTGGCCGATCGCCAGCGCGATCATACAGCCGCCGACTACGAGGTTGACGACGCGCATGAACGACATAACACCCGAGACTGAGGAGCCGACGACCCTGTGCGCGTCCGGCGACGCAGCACGGCGCGTTAGCGACATTCGACCGCGCAGAAAACTGTGTGGGGCGTTGAAGTCCGGGCACGTACATCTCCTTGACCTTGGTCTTGATCTCCTCCCAGACCTCGCCGATCGAGATGGCATCCGCGGTGTTCGTCACCTTATCGGCTGCCGACGGCGGGGGCGGGGGAAGCTTCAAGTCGTCCGGGTTCAGCGGCGGCAGCTTGCCGTACGTTACACTATGGACATCAAAGCGCACGCCGAATGTCAGCGACAAGCGACGTTCCTGACCGCCGCCGCGGCGCTCCGCGGTCATCACAGCGCCTATGAAACGACAGCACGAGCCACCAGGCGCGGGTGACGACTGCGCGCGCGCGTGCGGCCCCCTTCCTCTCCCTCGACAAAAGAGAAGAAGAGAAGAAGGCGAAAGACGCAACGTACTTGTCGTCCAGTCCGCTTCCCAGGGGCCCGGCGGAGAGCACCGACCCGCCAATCTGCGTCGTCATGTTCCTCGCCCGCGTCGTGTACAGCCTTCCAGGTCGTCTTCCTGCCTGCACGCGCGTCAGCTAGAGCGGAGGGTCCCGCGTCGAGGAGCCGCGCTTCGTCCGATGCCTGGCTTCTTCTCGGTCGCTGGTGAATTTCTTGGCGGGGGAGAGGGCCGGAACTTCTACCGGTATGACAATAGGCGCCGGTATGAATATCGTCGTCAGCTGGTATTGATCGGTATTTGGTGCCACCTTGTCGCGCGAAGGTGCTCCGAACAAGCCCGCGCTTCCCCTTCCGTCTTTTGCCAGAAGTGCCGTCGCGGCTGACCGACAGATCGGGCGACGGGATCGGCGAGATGAGCGAGCCGGTGCCGCTCGAGCTGGGCTGCAAGGTCTCCTACGGACTCGGCAAGACGGGCATCGTGCGGTTTGTCGGTGAAACAGACTTCGCGGCGGGTGAGTGGGTCGGCCTGGAGCTCGCGCGCGCCGACGGCAAGAACAACGGCGAGATCAATGGCCGCGTGTACTTTTCCTGCGCCGACAACTACGGGCTCTTCGTCAAGCGCTCGCAGATCCGCGGCGTGCTGTCCCGTCCGTCAGCTAGTGGCTCGGCTAGCGGGTCGGGGGCACCCGCGCGGCGGCTCTCGGGAATCGGGACGGTCGAGAACCGCCGTGTTTCCGGAGTTGGAGCGGCTGGTCGGGCACAGGAGGCGTCGTCGGAACGGCGGCTCTCGGGCGTCGGAGCGGCCACGTCACGGCTTAGACCACCATCTGCTGGTTCTGCGCCGTCTTCGTCGATTCCACGAGCGTCTACGCCGCCTCCGAGTCGAACAGGGAGCGGGTCGCTTTCCTCAACATCAGCATCGGGATCGTCATCGACGACTAGATCGGCGCTTCGTTCGTCGATCACTGTTCCGTCATCGAGTTCTATCAGCTCGTCGAGTAGTGGTAGCACCACTACACCCGTCCGGCGCGGATCCTCGATCGCATCAACATCGTCGCGGCTTTCGCTGGACACGGCGAGGCGGGCGGCAGCCAGCCGGACACCGTCAAGCTCATCAGACGAACAGCTCGTCGAGGCTCAAGCGCGCATTGCCAAGTTGGAGGAGGAACTGGAGCAGAAGAATCGCCATGTCGAGCAAATGAAGCAGAGCATCTCTGTCATGAAGGAAGCCGCACAGACGGCTGCCGTCGCTGCTGCCAAGCGAGAGAGCGTGGAGCAGCAAGCGGAAGAGACAGTGGTGGAGGAGGAGGACCAAGACATGGGGACGGGTGAGGAGTCTGACGCTATGGAAGTGGACGGCGATGGAAAGAACGAAGACGGAGTCGCCACCGAGAATCCCGAGGAGTTGTTGGCGACGCAGGTTGAAGCGGTCAAGCAACAAGCAGAGGAGCACGTCCGCGCTGTCCGATTGGAGCTGGAGGATCACATCTCGCAGTTACAGTCGGAACACGAGGAGCTCGTGGACGAGCTGCGCCTCGAAAATGCGACGCAGGCATCGGAAGTCAAGGCGCTGGAAGCTGAAATTGCACAGCAAAAGGCGCGAATTGTCCAATTCACGGCTGCCGAGCAGAAGAAGGCGGAGGAAGTGGCGCTGGCAGTGGCCAAGAGCAGCAAGGCGGAGCGCCGAGTAGAGGCGCTGGAGGCCCAACTGTCAGAGTTCCAGGACATGGTGGAGATGATGACGCTCGAGAAAGAAACGCTCGAGATGGACAAGGAGATCGCAGAAGAGCGGGTCGAAGAGCTGCAGCAAGAAGCGGAGAAGATGAGGGCTTCCATGGCGCTGGTCACTGTGACGCCCGAGCGGACTGACGAAGGCGCTGGCGCGTCTAGTGGCGACATTGCTGAAGAGAACAAGAAACTTCGTGCTGCTGTGAAAGCCCTTCACGAACGGAGCTCGGAAGAGAAGGCGGAGCTGAGCAAGAAGATCCGTCAGCTGCAGCGAGAGAACACGGAACTGGTGAATCTCCGTGAGGAGGTGGAGCAATTGGTGCGTGCAGAGGCTTGATCGGCCGTACAGATGGGTAAATTCCTCTGACATGCTCTCTCTTTTGTTCCAGTCGGCCAAGCGTACCAAGCTCGAGTCGGAAGTGGAGGAGCTCAAGGAGATGCTGGATGTTGCCAGCGCCTACGAGAGTATGGTGGAAGATCTGACGGAAAAGAACTTGACGCTCGGAGAGAAGGTAGCCGAACTGGAAACGACTGTCCAATCTCTCGAGTCGCTTCGGGAGATGGATCAAGAGATGGAGCACCAGCACACGGAATATGAAGCGGAGCTCCGTGACGAGATCGACTCGGTCCGTGCGACGCTGCAAGAGTTGAAGCAGACCGTCGGCGACCAAAAGACAGCAATGGAGGACAAGGACCGAACGATTGCCCGCTTCCGCGAGCTTACCCAGAGCACTCGCGAGGAGATCAACCAGCTCAAGGCGAAGCTTCGCGTGGAAAGCGGAGAGCTCGAGTCCCTCAAGGGAACAACGCACATGGCGTTGAACCAGACGATGAGTCTGCGCTCCTTGGCTGCGACGGCGCGTGAGCACGAGATTGAAGCCGCCAAGCAGAAAATCCTCACGGAGCAGGCGCGGCTTGAGAGCACCTACCTCCGAGCGCTGATTCCGTCCTCGATCTTCACTGAGACGGACCAAAAAGTGCTGCGTGTTCGCCTGTTGCTCGGCCGGATCGCCGGGAAGTCTGCGATGTTGCTCCAGATCCTCCGCAAAGACGTCGAGGGGATGCTGCAACAGGAGAGTAAAGATGAGTCGGCCGGCGCAGGCGTGGTCGCGGTTCCGCAGCTACTGCTTGCAGACAAGCTTGCGGCTGTGTTTTGCCAAGCACAAGAGGACCATTTCATGCTAGAGTGCCACCTCACGACCCAGGAAGAGTTCTCAAACGGCATCGCGCAGCTCGACACGGTCCAGATCAGTGCGCTCGAGAGCCTGTTGGACGCGGGGACAGCCACTTTCTTGGATGGGACGCTGCTGACGTCGCGCAGCGGCGAGGCCTCCGTATGCCAGCGACTGACTCAAGTGGCCGACGAGTGGCTCTCTGTCCGGTACAAGGCTGCGTCATCCGCCAGTGAGGGCTTCCCAGCGCGATGCGCAGTGGTGAAACTGCGCGCGCATCGGAGCGTGGCTTCTCTGTCCTTCTCGCTCTGCGCGAGCATCTCGGCGGTTCGTGCGGCGAAGATCGCCATCGTATCCCCCGGCAGCGAAGCCAATGCACAACTGAAGACCGAGCTCGTGCCAGTGCTGGACGCTGGTATCGAAGAAATGCTCTCAATCGTGAACGTCGCGCAGCTGTTCTACCGTCGCGCCGAGATTGATCTCGCCACGTCAGACGACGACCTCGAGGGCCTTGTGGCCGTTGGCGGCGACGTCGTGGAAATGACGCATAGCTGCTCGATGGAGAGCCAGGGGATCTGGTCGCTGGTACAGGACAAATTGTCGCTCAACCGCCTTGAGGCGACGTCTTCCGAGGAGCTGGTTGAGTTTGTGCAGCAGACGCTGCTCGCGGTGCTTGGTGCGTTCAAGGACAAGGTCATGGCACTGTTCAAGGTGGTGTGCCGCGGCGCCTTCACCGATGCGGTGGCGCCGCGCAGTCACGATCGCGCAAACTCGGAAGGGCGGCCGCAGTGGCAGATCCGCGCACAAGCAATCCACTCGGAGCTCCTCGGCGCGTCGACGCTTCGCGCCAAGCTGAACGAGACGACCGCGCTGTGTCAGGCGCTGCACGTGCGCATCCGCGAGCTGGAGCGTGGCGAGAGTCAAGCACGCGTCGTGACCCAGAAGCTCGAGAGCGAAGCGCTGCGCCTGAACGCCGCGTTGGCGCGTGCGAGCGAGGAGAAGGCGCAGGTGGAAGCACAGATGGCGAAGGACCGCGAACAGTTCAACTTGACGCTGGATGAGAATCACAAGGACAAGGTAGCGCTCGACACGCTGAACCGCGAGCTGCGCAAGCAGCTGAAGCGCTCGACGGAGGCTAGCAACTCGGCGTCGCGCGCGTCGAGCTCGACCGGGAAGTCGTCGATGAGTGTTGGCGACGTCGACGCCTTCCGGAAGGCCTTTCGTGTCCTTCATGAGGAGCTGGACCACGTCCGGGCCACTCTCGCCAAGGAGCGACTCGAGCGCGTACTTGGACCGATCCCCGCGAGCAGCCTCGCCAGCTCGCCGTTGTCACCCTCGGACAAGCTCGCGCTCGCCTCCAAGGAGCTGCGGAAGGCGACGCGCGCGCTCAAGTCGGAGCTTTCGATGCCGCGTCTGGTGGACCTGCGCGACGCGTCCACTCCCGGCCGTGCGCAGCTCGTGACGCATCAGCTGCGGGAATCCAAGGCGCAGCAGAGCCTCGCGGAGCTGCGTGCGCGCATTGGCGGCTGGATGAAGGAGGACGGCTGGGGCGACGACGTGGCCAGCGCCATCTCGCGCGGAGAGACTATCTTCGGGTGGCAGCCCCCAGAGATGGAACGTCCGCCACTGCTTGTGGGTCGCGTCACTCTTGGTGGCGCGTCGGCGGCGAAGGGCGTCGCCTCGGACCCCGTGGCGCTTGTTATGGACCGCTCCGACATCCAGCGGCTGTCACAGACCCTCGTGTGCTGAGTCGCCCGTGGCAGCCCCCGCTTCGCGTCGTGCGCCGTCGTTTCTGTATAATGCGCGATGCTTGGATGGAGTGTCGGAGGTGGCGGCTCGTACTTTGCACGTGCAGCCGTCATTGACGGGCGGCGGCGAGTTGACTCGATTGAAGCAGTCACTTCAACGTCTTCACCCCCGGTTCGCGTCATCTGAGCCTCCAGATTTGGCACATTCTCCGTGCTGAGCGTCTCTATCGCCATAAAAACGAAGTTTCGGTAGAGTGACATCGCAATTTGGCGCGAGCAGATGCTGAACGCTTCCTTGCGTCACTTCGCCATCGGCCACGCGCCGTAGCTTCCGCCACCGCCGCCACCGCCGCCACCACCACCACCGCGCGCGTCGCCTCGAGCCCCAACCAGCGCCGCAGCGACCGCACAGCACGAGGAGCGATGCAGTCCGCTGATGTCTCTGCGCTGGCCGCACGTGCGCGCCTCAAGCCCTTCGGTCAGCGCGCACGCTCTTCCTCCTGCCTGCCCGCCGCACGTCTGACAGACTCACTATAGGCAAACTGGAGCCGCTGTCCGCCGCGCTCCCGTGGGCCATTTTCCCGCGCAAGAAGCTCGACGTGTCGTACGCCGACATCGCCGCGGGTCTGCGCGCGTGCCTGCAGCTGCGCGAGCCTCAACGCGAGGAGCTTGAGGAGCAGCTTGCGCGGCTGTGGAGCCTGCCCGAGACCGCCGGGCCTACCCGCTGCATGGTCACGCTCTCCGTCCGGTATGCCGAATTCCTCCATGTTGTCGATTCACTGCGACTGACTCATGCGCGCGACACCCAGCACCGGGTTCGACTTGCTGCTGCAGACGCTCAAGCTGCCTCGCGGGTCCGAGGTGCTCTGCAGCGCCGTGACCATCCCCGACATGCTCTACATCCTCCACCACCACGGCTTGGTGCCCGTCCCAGTCGATCTCGACCCTCAGACCCTCGCGGTGGACGTGCAGCAGCTCCGCGCCGCCATCACCGAGGTGCTTGGCGCTGCGCTCGGGCTTTAGTCACTGCCATGCGTTGCTTACATTTGCTTGCGAATCACCGTAGAGCACGCGCATGGTACTGGTAGCGCACATCTTCGGGACGCTCCAGTCATTGGACGACGTTCTCGACGTGGCTCGGGCCAACGGTCTGCTGCTGGTCGAGGACTGCGCGCAGGCGTTCGCCGGGCGGACGCACTACATGGGCGACGCGCGCGCCGACGTGTCCATGTTCAGCTTCGGCACCATCAAGACCGCGACCTCGTTTGGCGGCGCACTGATCCGCGTGAACGATGCGGCGGTGCTCGAGGAGATGCAGCGCCGCGAACGCAGGTGAGTGCGCTCAGTCGCCTTGAAACCGTCGCAGGCTGGCGGTCCTAGTTGCTCAAAGTGAGCGCGCGACAGGTATCCGTGCCGCACAAACGTGTTCTTCTTCAAGCGGCTGCTCAAGTACGGATTCCTCCACGGTCTCTCGACGCCTGCTATCTACGGACTCTTCCTCCACGCGTGCCAAGCCGTCGGCGGTACATCTCCTCCTCCCATATCGAGTTGGAGTCACGGTAGTCTGGTATTGACTGCAAGCGTATGTGTCTGTCCGGCTACACAGCGGACCACGACAAGGTGATCACATCGGCGATCCGCGGGTTCAGCGGCGGCGAGCTCGTGTCGCTTATCCAATACCGGCCGTCCATGGCGCTGCTGGGTCTGCTCCATCGCCGCCTCACTGTTGACACACAAGACTACGTTGCGCTGCGCAAGTGAGTAGCGGACGCATTGGAGTCGATCTGTTTGCGAGGAACGCTCACGCTCACGCCAACTTCCACCACGTCGGTAGACTCAAGAGTGAGCAGCTCCTGCATGCGCTGGAGGACGTCTCGCACATCACGGTGCGTCCACCCTCGGAGCGAATATGGCGGCCCAAGAAGCGGCAACTGCGGCAGTAGTAACCAACGAGCCTGACGCAGGTCCCGGGAGCGAGCGCGCCGAGCCACTTCTTCTGGCTATTCCCGATCGTTGTGCCGCGTCCGGACGCTGTCGTCAGCTACATGAACGCTCGCGTGAGTCACCTCACGAGCGCCGCAAGCGCCTCGTGTTGCGCTGGCACCCCATTTGAGATGACCAACCACTCGATATGCTTCCTGCCTTCGCTGGCTGACGTCCAGGGCTTTGATGTGACGTCGGGGGCGACCCAGTTGGCGTTTGTGCCGAGGTCTCTGCGTGCGAGCTTGCCTTGAGCGAGCCTCATCGCCACTAATGCGTGTGGTTCTTTCGTGATGAACAGTCCGAAGGGGAGCGAGTTCGACCCGGTCAACGCCAAGCACATCATGAAGAGGTAGCGTTCGCGACAGCTCCGATCGCTCGCCTGCCGGTGAACGCATACGTCACTAGCTCCTTGAGCTAACGTCCTCTCGCGTGGCTTTCCGTGGCGGGCGACACTCAGCTTGGTATACCTGCCGATCACGCCCGAGACTCCCGAGTGGGCGATCGTCAAGATGGCGCAGTGTCTACGCGAGGCGGTGCAGTCGTCGAGTCGGCTGTAAGCGGCGTCCGGACCTGACTGAGTGCCGGCACTGTGTATTGCCGGAGAGGCGCTGAGGGTCACCGGCCGAGTGAGTCGGGGCTGTAGACAGGAGTGCGCGCGCTCGTCTTTGCGTCGCTGGGAGTGCGAGCGAAGACTCGGAGGAGAGAATTGATTAGTCGAGCCGAGCCAATCGACTGTGTGTGCGCGCGACGTTGAAGTGCACCCGCGGCCGTTTACTATCGAGGCGCGAGCTGTCTGTCTGCCTGGACTCATCAAGCGCGTGGACGAGAAGATGTACGTGCCCTGCGCTTCTGCACCGACGCTGTCCGGCTGTCGAGGCTGAAGCACGCATCACGCGCACTTCAGAATGTGCTTCCGACTCGGAGGCGGACTCATTACGCGCGTCGCGCGGACGATCTGCGAGGACTAATCGGCGCGCCGTGTGCGTCTGTCCTTTGTTGGGCACGGACGCGCGCCGGACTGCCTGCGTCGAGCGCGTCACTGACTCCGCTCGCTCTCAGCTCTCGGCTCTCGGCGTCGCGTTGGCTACGCTGCCTGCTGGTCCCACCTGGACCGACGCGCACGCACCGCAGACTTTGCGCAGTGTTACTCTCCATTACCAAACCGCCCCAGCCAGGTGGTGCGTTGGCGCGACGAGAGAAGCGAGCGCGCCAATATCGATCGTGAGGATATATACTGACTTAGCGATACATTATCCGGGTCAATCGCGTGGTGATTGGCCAGCTGGTTTGACGGCTCTAGCCTCCTACGATTTTCAAGGCTGGAACATTTGCAATCATCCGCCCGCTCGCAAAACCAGTACTCTAGCATTTACCCATCCCGACGCGCTGGACAAGCCCGCCGACTTTATGGCACGCCTGGGAGAGCGAGCGATCCCGCCGCCGCGCCGCCGCCGAGCCGGTCCCGCAGCGCGTCGAGTACTGCCGACCGCCAGCGACTCGCCTCGCTCAGCTTGGCGATCGGGCGGCGGCACTCGCCGCGCGCGTGCGCGGCCTTGCGTCCCTCTCGGGAGCGGGAAGTCCGTCTCCAGCGGTCCGTGATGATCGCTCCCGCCCGTGTCCCATGCTGCAAGTCCCCATCGCGGACTAAACGCGGAGGGAGCTTCCTTTCGTATGCCATACTCAGGTGCTGATCTTTCGTTTGCGCTGATTCAGTGCCCTCACCTCCGCTCCAAACACCGCGCACTGACTGTAGTTCACTCTACAGGTCTCAGGGCGACGTGGACTCCGCGTCCCACTGCGTGACCCGCATCTTCAGCTCTGCCTGCGCTTGTCGCCGCCGTCGACACTCCTGACACCTTCTCCCTCGTGCGTCCCGTGCATCCAGCGCCTGCCGGCCGCTGCTCGCTCGGCCGCCGATCCCATTGGCAGCAGCGGCAGAATCCAATTCGCCCCCGCCAACACAGACCGCCCGACCAACCGACCGACTCGACGCCAATCGTCTGCCATGGCTCCGTCCGCCACCGTCACGGCCGTCGCGACCGAGAGCGTCAAGACGACGACGACGGCGACGGCGACAAGCGACAAGTCGACGGCGCTGGTGGTGCACGGCGCGCACCTCAAGCCGTTCGGGCCGCTCGAGAACCTGTCGGCCGCCATGCCCTGGGCTGTCTTCCCGCGCAAGCGCCTCGACCTCGGCTTCCTCGACGTGCTCACCGGTCTGCGCGCGTGCCTCACGCTCGGCGAGAAGGACCGTGCGGCGCTCACCGAGCGCATCCAGCGCCGCTGGGACCCGCAGGGCCGCGCCATCGTCGCGCTCTCGGTCCGGTACGTCCGTTTCTTCCACCTTCTCCCTCTCTCTCTCTCCATGCCAATGTGCAAATGCTCACGTCCCGTTCTCTCCCTCTCCACTTGGCTCTCGCCACAGCACCGGATTCGACCTGTTCCTGCAGTCACTCAAGCTGCCCGAAGGCTCCGAGGTGCTCGTGAGCGGCGTCGAGATCCACGACATGCTCTACGTGCTGCGCTACCACGGACTCGTACCCGTGCCCGTGGACGTCAACATCGACACGCTCGGCATCAACGCGGACCTGATCGAGGGCTGCATCACCCCCGTACGTGTCGTTCGCGCCGTCGATCGATTGGATCAGCGCCCGTCTGTCCGCTGGCGCATGGGTATGGGCTTGGTCGTCTGACAGACATCCCCTCCCGCCGTCGCTCGCTCACTCGTCTGCCGTATAGAAAACGCGCATGATCATGGTCGCGCACATCTACGGGTCGCTCAACTCGATGGACCCGGTGATCGCGATCGCCAAGAAGCACAAGCTGCTCGTGGCCGAGGACTGTGCGCAGGTGTTCGCGGGCGTCGGCGCATACATGGGACACCCGGAGAGCGACGTGACCATGTTCAGCTTTGGCACGGTCAAGACGTCGACAGCGCTGGGCGGCGGCATCCTGCGCGTCCTGGACGCGCGCGTGCTGGCCGAGATGAAGGAGCGCGAGGCCACGTACGAGAGCCGCTCGAACGGCTTCTACTTCAAGCGCGCGCTCAAGTACGGCGTATTGCAGAGCCTCATGACGCCGAGCAACTTCGGGCTCTTCGTGCGCGGCTGCCACCTGCTCGGCCACGACCACGAGGACGTGATCACGAAGGCCGTGCGCGGCTTCCTCGGCGGAGACCTCATGACGCTGCTGCGCAAGCGGCCGTCGCTCGGACTGCTCGCACTGCTCGAGCGCCGAGTCGCGGCCTTCGACGAGCCGTACCTGGCGCTGCGCAAGCGGCAGAACCAGCGGCTCGTGGCGCTGCTGCGGGACGAGCCCAACGTGATCGTGCCGGGTGCCAAGGCGCAGGAGCACGTCTACTGGGCTCTCGGCGTCGTCGTGCCCGACCGCGAGCACGTCATCAAGTACATGAACCCCCGCGTAGGTGTCCTGCGAGGGCGATGGAGGTGGCGTTGCGCGTGAACTGACGAGCGCGACGGTTGTGATGGTGGCGTGGCGAGCAGGGCTTCGATGTGACGGCGGCGGCTACGCAGCTGGCGTTCGTCAACAGCCCCGAGGGCCCGGAGCATGACCCGGTCAACGCCAAGCGCATCCTCACCAAGTACGTTCCCCACTCCGCTGTCTCTGCGGCGATGACCCGAGGCCATTGACCATTCCGTGGCTCATGTCTGTCTGTCTGTCCGACATGCAGCGTCGTGTACATGCCGGTGACGGCCGAGACACCCGACTGGGCGATCGAGAAGATGGCCGCGTGCCTCAAGGAGGCCGTCCAGGGCCGCAGCCTCCCCTGGTAGGCCGAGAGAGGCCTGCGGGCGAACGAGCGTCAGTCTGTTTCTCTCTATATCTCGGCGCTGGCTCGGCCGTCCATCGACCGATTGCTCTCTGTCCGTGAAGCGGGTCGTGCAATGCCCACTATGAACACGAACACGCGATGCGTTTTGCATGCTCGGCCACCTGTCAGGGATGCTCGCTGCGTGACTGGAGAGAGAGCAGAGTCCATCAAAATACACTGTTGTTGTAAGGCGACGGACCAGATTAGCCGCCGCCGACGCGGCTCGCCTCTCGTTTCTCTCTCTCTCGTGGCAGTCCGGCCTGGCAGTCATGGCGCAGGCCTCATACTCTAAACCGCTTCGAGCACTCACAAGGCGAACGCGAGCACCACCAGAGCCACGGCCGAGGCGGCACTCACGCCGAGCGCGGCGGCGCCGTTGCCCTCCGTGGCCGAGCTACTGCCGTCCGAGGTCCGAGACGCCGCCGAGCCGCTGCTGGCGTGCACCGTGCCCTCGCCACCCGAGTCGTCCGTGGCCGAGCCGCTCGCGCTCGAGCTCGTGGCCCACACGCCGCTCGTCTCCTGGTCTGGGCACTCGTACTGCTGCGCCGACGAGGGGCACTCGAGGCTGTCGACGCTGTCGGCCTCCCACTCGACGTCGGCGAGCGCGGGGAAGGTGCTCGGGCACTCGGGCAGCGTGGTGCGGTCGGGCGTGAAGTCGTCGTACGAGGCCTCACCCGACGTGTCGGTCGCGTTGTACTGCTCCGCGAGGTTGTCGTAGTTGGGCATCGGGTTGTAGACGCAGGCGACCGAGTCGTGGTCGCAGTCCTCGGGCGAGTAGTAGCCGAGTCCGTAGTTCTGCGCACCGTATGACGTGAACGGGTACGCCGACGAGCTCTTCGAGTTGCTGTTCTCGGTCGAGTACTCAAAGGCGAAGCCGCCGCTGAAGACCTCGCGGAAGTCCGACCCGTGCAGCCAGCCGGCCTGCAGCCACGTGCGCTGCGCCTCGTAGTCGCCGTCGGTCGGGAAGCTCGGGTTCACGCACCCGAACTCCGTCAGCATGACCGGGATGGTCAGGTCGAAGCCCGAAAAGTCCGTCAGCAGCTGGTTGAAGCCGCCGGCGTCCTCGAGCGTCGTGACGTCGCCGTCGCAGTACTGGTACGTGTTGAGCCCGTACCACTCGGCGTTCTCGTACTTGTCCGACGAGTCCGTGCGGCAGTTGTAGTACTTGGCGTTCACCTCGCGGTTGTTGTTGGTCGTGTCCGGGTCGGCCAGCACGACGCCCACAGGCACCGAGCGGAAGCTCGAGCAGCCACCGAGGAACGCGCGCATGTCGCGGATGAACTTCTTCTGGCACGGCGCGTTCGTGAAGGCGTCGTCCACGATGTTGTTGACCTCGTTGCCGGCGCTGAAGGCCAGCACGTTGTCATACTGCGCAAACTCCGAGATGATCTGCTCGCCGCGCGTCTTGAGCGCCGGCGGGTAGCACGTCGGGTACTCGTCCACCGTGATCGAGCAGTTCTCGCAGCTCGCGCCGAGGTCCACGAGCGCGTACATGCCGTACTTGCGCAGCGCGCACATGAACTGGTCGTGCGACTGGCTCGGGTCCACGGCGTACAGGCGCACGGCGTTGGCGCCGACGCCCGCCAGGTACGGGATGTCCGGTCCCCACACGTCCGCGTACGCGTCCGTGAAGAAGTCGACGTTGTTCTCGTCCAGCTCGCCCGTGTTGGGCCGCGGGTAGTAGTCCACGCCCTTGACCGTGAAGTAGTCGCCCGTCTTGGCGTCGAACATCTTGTAGCCCTTGATCTCGATCGGGTTCGTGTACGCGTGCGCGGACGCCGCGAGCGCCAGCGCCGCCACCGATGACAGCAGCAGCGACCGCATGGCTGGCTGGATAGGATCGACGGAAGCGGAGGAAGCGGAGGAAGCGGAGGGAGCGCCGGGCGCCGACCGGTCGGGAGCCTGCAGATCGGGGGGGGGAGAATCGCCGAGTGAGCTCCTGGGTCTGTGGCGCTCGGACGGACGGCGCAAGCAAGCCCATGCCGCAGGCGGCATGTGTAATGGGGTCGGCGGCTGTGTCCGGCAGAACACGTGGGTTGACATCGTGGGATCTGATTTGTGATGCCGTTGAATGTAGCGAGTGGATTGTAGGGATAGAAGCATCGGACGGATTCGAGCGGACACAGATCGGCGATTTAGTCATAGGGTAAGGGGAAAGCGATGATAAAAGGAGGCAGCTCGGCAACGACCCGACGAACGACTAAACGGCGGGCGGCGGTTCTCCACCGAGCCTCGTCGTCAAGGGCGACTGTGCGGAGCAGAGAGCGGCCCAGCCGCACGCTCTATGCGGCTCGTCCCTATTGCAAGAGGAGGCAAATTGCCTCGCGGCTCGCTCGTTCGCTTTGGAACAGACGCCTCCGGGCGGGCATTCCCTGCTCGCTCGCTGCTGGGATGGATTGCGCTCTTCCCCTGATTTGCTTGAGATTGAAGGCGGCGTGAACGGTACACTGTGCCACGGCACCTCGAATATTTGGATGGCTAAAATGGACCTTCGATGTCTAAAACGTAGTAGCGGCCGATTGCACCGCAGCAGCAGCTCGAGTAGTGTATGTATGCACCGGCGGCTCCGAATATCCATCCCTTTACCGGTCGCGGCTCTTGACCACCGCGCGAGTCTACTCGGACGATCGAACCCAACGACACGCACAGGCGCTCGCCAACCCTTGATGGCTCAGTCGGCGAGCGCGAGAGCAATCGCGGCGACGACCGATGCGACCGACGAGCTCAGCACGAGCGACGCGGCGCCGCTGCTGCTGTCCCCGGTAGAGCCTGACCACGACTCGGCGCTCTCGCTCGCGGCGCTCGTCGTCGTGCCTTCGTACTCAGTCCAGTCGCTCGCCGTCTGTCCCGAGCACTCGTAGTTGAGCACCTCGCTCGGGCACGACGCGTCCTCGAGATCGTCCGCCTCCCACGTGATGTCGCCGATGGCGGGGAACCCGTCCGGGCAGTCAGGCGGGCTCGAGCGCGTCGAGTCGGCCGTGAAGTCGTCGTACGAGTCCTCGTCCGACGTGTCCGTGCCGTTGTACTGCGTGGACAAGTTGTAGAAGTTGGGCATCGGGTTGAACGAGCACGTCGTCGTCAGGTGGTCGCAGTCCTCCGGCGAGTAGTAGCCGAGTCCGTAGTTCTGTGCGCCATACGACGTGAACGGGTACTCGGATGCCGACGCGCCAGTGTCCGAGTTCGAGTTCTCCGTGATGTACTCGAACACGAAGCCGCCGCTGAAGACCTTGCGAAACAGGCTCTCGTGCAGCCAGCCGGCCTGCAGCCACGTGCGCTGCGCCTCGTAGTCGTCAATGGTCGGGAAGCTCGGGTTCACGCACCCGAACTCCGTCAGCATGACCGGGATCGACATGTTGTAGGACGCAAAGTCCGTGTAGAGCTGGTAAAAGCCCGACGCGTCCTCGAGCGTCGTGACGTCGCCGTCGCAGTACTGGTACGTGTTGAGCCCGTACCACTCGGCGTTCTCGTACAGGTCCGACGAGTCCGTGCGGCAGTTGTAATACAGCGCGTTGAGCTCGCGGTTGTTCGTGTCCGTGTCCGGGTCGGCCATGACGACACCCACGGGCACCGAGCGCATGGTCGAGGCGCAGCTGCCGATGAACGCGCGCATGTCGCGGATGAACTTCTTCTGGCACGGCGCGTTCGTCGTGGCGTCGTCCACGAGGTTGTTGACCTCGTTGCCGGCGCTGAAGCCGAGCACGTTGTCGTACTTGGCGAACTCTGTGATGATCTGCTGGCCGCGCGTCTTGAGCGCCGACGGGTAGCACGCCGGGTACTCGTCCACCGTGATCGAGCAGTTCTCGCAGCTCGCGCCGAGGTCCACGAGCGCGTACATGCCGTACTTGCGCAGCTCGCACATGAAGTCGTCGTGCGACTTGGACGGGTCCACGGCGTACAGGCGCACGGCGTTGGCGCCCGCCTCAGACAGGTACGCAATGTCTTCCGTCCAGATCGAGCTGTTGTCGTCCGTGAAGAAGTCATAGTTATTCACGTCCAGGTCGCCCGTGTTGGGCCGCGGGTAGTAGTCCACGCCCTTGACCGTGAAGTAGTCGCCCGTGTTGGCGTCGAACATCTTGTAGTTCTTGAACACGATCGGGTTCGTGTAGCCGCTCGCGAGCGTCGCCAGCGACGCGGCAGCCACGGCAGCGAGCGCCGCGGCGCACCGAGGGATCGACGCCATCCTGCGCGGCCGGAGGAGGGATCGAGTGTGCCGATCCGGACTCGTCCTCGAGTCCTCGAGTCTCACGAGACGCCGAGGGGATTCGCTGCGATCTCCGGAGAGAAGGCCGCAAATCGGGGAATGGCCGGCCGCGGTTGCAGTGAGCGAGCGCGTGAGTGCGCGGCCCACGGTCGGTCGTTCGCTCGGTCGTCCTCCCGCTGACGGATGCAAAAGGAGCTGCCCGCGTGCCGGCCCGCCCGCGGCGGCCTCTTGCGCATGATGCACATGGCAGCGACGCCGGCAAGTGACTTGGGTCAAGTATGCCGCGGGCGTTGGACTGTGAGGCTCCGGAGCGATCCATGCCACCGGACGCTTCAGCTGGCCGGCACCAACGCCGCTACTGCCGGTAGTCGCTACTTTGATATCAGCATGCGATGGCAGCATTTTGCTGAATCGCATCAATTTACAGTCATATGCGGATTCAGCGCATGGTTTAACTATGAATCACGAAACGCATGCATCAATTCGATCGCCATATCCATTCACAAAGGCTCACTGAAAGCCACCTTTTTGCATCGCAAGTCAGCGATTTGTGTTTCGGATGGATTTTGTGTTTCGGATGGATTTTTGATCCATCGAGCTGACTCTTTCAGCCATATCTCATGATTTGAAAGAGCCTCCCTACCTCTCTTGCCGCCGCAGCGTGGCAGGGCATGGCTAACATCGTTCGGCTCGGCTGTGAGTGAAGTGGAGGCAGCGAGCGACCTTCGCACCAGATCGGGTGTGCTGCTGCTGCAATGAGACGCTGCCTCGGTCCAGCTTCCAACTACTTCAGCTCGGCATACACCCTTCCAGTGAGATGCGCTGACTGACGCTCGGTATCGGAGTCTCCGCAGCAACAGCACCCTATGCGCTTTCTTAGAAGACACAACTACTCAGCAGAGCAGATCGATCATGCTCTGATGGCGCTCCATCGAGCCTTCAACAGCACCTCGCCCTGGCGCTTCCTCCAGCGGCAGAGCTTCATCACGCTCTGCGTGCCAATGATCTTGCCGCCCTCCTTCGTGAGCGCCTTGCGCTGCATCAGCGTGACCATCTCTCGCGACCTGCTCGCGGCCGCCGACTCCTGCATCGTCTGGTCAATGTCCTCGACGCCGACCACGCTGCTGTCCGCGCCGCCGTCGCGAGCCCCAGGCGCGGCGTCGCTGTGGTCGCAAAAACCGTCGACGAGGAGCTTCTCGTTCATAAGGTCCTCTCCGTCCAGCTCGACGCTGTCCGTCCCGGTCGCGAGCGCCTGCTTGGCCTACTTCCGCCAACGGAACTCCTTCTGGGAGAGCCGCTTAATCGCGGCACTCGCGGCGCGCGGCGGTGTCGGCGACACTTCGTCTTCTTCCAGGTCGACTGTCGCAGCGAGTCGAGCTCGCACATGGCGGCGATGAGATCGGTCATCCACGTGTCGAACCGGTCTACCTGGCCCTCGCTGTCGTCGCCCAGCATCAGCTCAAGCAGCGCGGGAGACCCCAGCGCCACCAAGTCGCGCGCGACGTCCTTGGCCACCGTGCCGTATTCCTCGTCGTACTCGGCGCTGTCGAGACCAAAGATCGCGTGCGAGACACCCGCGAGCCGTGTCTTGGACACGCGGGAATCCGTTGCCATGTCCTTGAGCCACGCGCAGAACACGCGCGCGCCTCGGGCGGCGCTCCACCCGTCCAAGTCGACAGGATGGCGGTCACATGACCTCGCGCACCAGATTGTCCTCGTCGTAGTTCTTCATGCTCGCCACGTTCGTCTGGAAGTGGAAGCGCGACACGTTCAGCGCGAACAGGCGCTCCGCTAGTGCCTCCGCCATGGCTAAAGCGGGTGCGCGCACGGCCACACAGCGGCGAGGCGAGAGGCTATACGTCAGCGCGCGATACGCGGTCCCCGAGCAACCGCAAGCCGATCGCCGATCGCCGAGCGCCGAGCGTCACGCTCCTTTAGACGCGCCGGTCTGTGCTCCGAACAGGATACGCACGGGCGTCGCTGTCGGCGCCACGCTCTTCTTGCTCGCCCCGAGCGGCGTCGTCTCGGTCATCTCGGTCGCCTCGGTCGTCTCGGTCGTCTCGGCCCTTTCTGCTACTCCTTCTTGCTGCTCCTGCTACAATTTGATGTTCATCACTCTCGCTTGTGAGGGGTAGGTTCCTCAAGAGAGGAAGTAATCGTGCGATCATGAGACCCGAATGACTGTTGAACCGCCAACATTTTTGTTTCGAACCGTGTAACCTGCGAACCTAACGCAAGTGCGACCTTCCCGCGACCTTCTCCCAACCTTCTCGCGACCTTCCCGAAACCTCCAAGCAACCTCCACACAGCCTCCACGGCGATGGCGAGATTCGCTGCACGCTCCGACTCTGTGCAGCGGTCGACCGATCGATCGATCCTTGGCTTTCGGCTGACCGACCGACTTGGAGCCTAGAGCCCGAGCGCCTCGCGACGAGACTTGCGCGAGTGACTCGCGACGACCGCGTGATCGGTCGCCTCGGTCTGTTTGCGCCTGCGCGCCAGTCGCTCGCTCTTCTTCTGTTGACACACCCACGGACTCGGCATGACGGTGCGGCGTGGAGCCCCCTCGCATGACTTGAACCTGGCGCGGCGGGAGGGACGGACGCGTATGGGTACACTAACAGTCAGATGTCGGACGCGGCGCAGGTGGCAGTGCCGTCGACGGACTCGCCCGCGAGCAAGGCCGAGTCGAGCAAGGCGGCAGCGGGGGACCAGCCGCCGACGAACGCCGAGGCGGCGGAGAAGAAGGAGGAGACCAAGCCGAGCGCTGACGAGAGCGCGAGCGCTCTGGACGGCGAGGAGGACGAAGAGGAGGAGGAACAAGAGGGAGAGGAAGGAAACGACGATGCTGAGGAGGAGGACGAGGGGGAGGAGGACGAGGGGGAGGAGGACGCCAGCAGCGGCGAAGACGACGCGGACGACGCGGGCGACGCGGACGATGCGGACGATGCGGACGAGGAGAACGAGGAGAACGAGGATGAAGACGAGGGCGAAGAAACTGAAGCGGACGCTAAGGAAGAGGTCGGACTCTCGTACTTGTACACGAACTTCGAGGTACGGACTGCTTGCGCAGGCTGGTGAGCTCGATGGTCAAGCGGCTAGAGTACTCACGACATTGCTGGCACTGCACTCAGGACGACGACGAGAACGACGAGGATTTTCGTGTTGACGCCGCGGTGAAGGACGAGGAGGACGAGGACGAGGAGGAGGACGAAGAGGAGAGCGCAGACGACGATATCGCCGACGATGATGAGACCGAGCAGCCCACGGCAGAAGAAGAAGACGACGACGAGGGTGACGAGGGTGACGAGGAAGAGGAAGAGGACGAGGACGAGGCCAAAGAGGAGGGCGACGACGATGACGGCGACGACGATGACGGCGACGAGCCTCCAGGTACTCTGCCTGCCAGCGCCTATTGCTGTAAGGCATTCGTGCGCTGACTGTCTCTCCGCTGTTGCTGTATCTAGCCAAGAAGCAGAAGAACTAGCGACGCGACGCGCCAGCTGCGTCGTCGACTGCTGACGCCCCATGCTCTAGGAGCACTCGGTTGGCTCCACCTCTGCGTGTTGCTTCCTTTCTTGACTCCTTGGAACGCCTCGCCGTCCGTAATAGTGGATACAATAGCTTGGCGGATGCCCCACACAGCGTGTATCTCGCCGCAATGAACTCCTGGAGCAATTCACGCGATAGAGCGGCGCGCTGGGTCGGTGGATCTAGCATTCCGCTCCAATCGAGCCACTTCTCGACGTTCATCCGCGGTGGCGGCTGGCAGCACGCAGCCGCTCCTCATACGCACTCAAAAGTGTCAGGGCCGAAACTCCAAGCCTCAGTTGGTCGGAACGACGGAAGTCTCACTGGAACGGCGATGCCAAGAGCGGCGAGAGAACGAGGCGCAGGTGTGTGTGCGGGTAGGAGCTTTACATCGGCTGGACCGAACCCGCCCGATGGAACGGAATGCCAGTTGCCTGGGAATTCACCGCCCATAACTCCACTCCAGTCAGGTTAAGGGCAATCGAGAGGCGTGGCGATAGTCAGTAGGCACTGGCGCGCTGCGTGGCGAGTGGCCCGAGTCGCAAGCAAGCGAGTCACTGATCGACTGGTATCTAGCTGAGGACGACAGCTTCTCCACCTGCTGAGACCGCCGAGTTCCTGCCCGATAGACGAAGCCGATGTCTACCCGACCATGGTCCGCTTGCGGCCGCGGAGATGCACTTGGCCAAGCTTCTGGAACGTGGCGTCCGCGCGGCGTGAGCACGCCTTGTACGCGCGCAGCACCTCCTCCACCTAATCGATTAGTCGTACACGACGCGCGAGTGTCAGGCAGGTGCGCCAGGGGTCAGAGGCATCTCTGGAGCAGGAAAGCGGACGCACCAACTTCTCCGAGTTGATGTGCGTGCTGCTGAACGCGCGTTCCATGACGTACAGGTCCACGGCCTTGTCCTCTGGCAGCGGCTGAGAATTGGCAAGCCCAAAGTCGATCACCGTCTGCGTCGAGTGTGGCGCAGACTAGTTACTCCCTGCAGTTCGTGCGACACCGTGTGTATGGATAGACAGCTCGCTTTCTCCGACGCACCACGTCAGTGTCGCCTTCGTGGCGAAGCATCAGGTTGGACGTCGTCAGATCTCCGTGGACGATGTCGGCGTCGTGCATGCGCGCGATCGCCGTGCCGATCTGGTAGGCCAGCTTCAGCGCCGCCTCACCATACAGCGGATCTGTACAATCGTTAGGGAAGCCGCGATGCACAACCGCTGCAACGAGGCCACGCACCGAGCTTGTAAGCCCGCCGCAGGAACTCCTTGACGCTGCCACCGCTCATCTTCTCGAAGTAGAGGCGGCAGGCGTCCTCGTCGATGAGGAAGATGCAGGGCGTGGCCACGCCGGCGCGGCGGCACTTCATGATGCAGCGCGCCTCCTGCACCAGTCGCCGGTGCGACAGCTTCTTATCCAGCACCGGCAGCCGGTAGCTCTTCTTGACGCGCTCCTTGACGATGCACGGACGCCCCGCGAACTCCGTCTCGAACACTTTCTGCGGCCGAGGTCCATCGGACGGCGAAGCGAGAGCATGACAGCGAGGCAGAGAACATTAGAGAGGAGGGGAAACGGACAGGTGCGCGGGCAGCGGACGCACGCACCGCCTCGGCGCCTTGGCCGATGAGCTTCCAGTCCGCCGGCTCCATTCTTTTAAGCCTCCGTTTTAAATCCAAAACGTGTCCGTCCGTCCGTCCGTCAGTCGGTCGTCCGTCACAGTCTACCCTGCATCTATCCCGTAAAGTACGATCGAACTTCCACAAAACGGTACGGTAATCATTCCTTCGAGAGCCTACGATCGAACTTAAACGAACCGATACAATAATCTCGACCGCGACACTTCCGCGCCGTGACCGAAAGTCGCCTCCATACAAAAGTGTCGGCACGCACGGACGGCATCGAGTGCGCAGCGAGCGCGGCGATTGGGGGCGCGTCGAGTGTGCGAGAGCTGCAGCGCGCCTGGGCACGGCGAGGTAACTGTTTGGTCAGCAAGTGTGCATGGTCGAATGTATCGTCACGAAAAGAGATACCAAAAATGAAACGCGCATACTCAATGTAAGGTAGAAAATAGTGCTGTATCATATTTTGGTAGAGGACGGTGCTGACTTCGGCTTCGAGAACATTCCTGAGTGCAGAGTGCGAACTCACATTCAAGAGCAATAGGATGCGTCTTACGATCAAGTGCTCGCTCAACCTGTTCTTCCTCAACGCTGTCGACACCAAACCTCAGTATCAGCTGATCAAGGACGAGATTGAGAGAAGCGTGCACACTCTACGCCAGATTCAGATCGAAGCTTGGCACTTGGTTAACTTCCATCTCTTGCGGTGCCTGGAGAGTGACAGCACGGAGCTTCCAGCGCTTGACCGGAACTTCTTCTATCGCTGCATCTCCGGTGTTGGCATCAACACATTTTCTCCTTCCAACGGTGTCGACGCAG
>JAADYC010000373.1:0-22417 GCA_023338135.1 Phytopythium kandeliae | reverse complement strand
GGCATGTCGCTGGCGCTCGTGCTGCTGGCGCTGCGCGCGCGCAAGCCGGACGCGCACGTCGTCATCTGGCCGCGCATCGACCAGAAGGCGTGCCTCAAGGCCATCCTCACGGCCGGGCTCACGCCGCATGTGGTCGCACTCGAGCTCGCGGACGGCGGTGAACTGCGCGCCGACGTCGCGGACGTGCGCCGCGCCGTGCGCGAGGCCGGCGGTCCGAGTCGCGTGCTCGCGGTGATGACCACCACGAGCTGCTTCGCGCCGCGCGGTGCCGACCGCGTCGAGGACATCGCGCTGCTCTGCCAGGAGCTCGACATCGGTACGGTCGCTTCCCGCACGGCTCGACCCGGGACGGCTCGAGCAGTCACGCAGCAGCGAGGGCAGACAGACTGACGGACGGACGGGGCTACTGACTCGTGATGATGCTCCCGCTCCTGCTCCTCCCCTTCGGCGGCGCCAGCGCACGTGATCAACAATGCGTACGGCGTGCAGTCGTCCAAGTGCGTGCACGCAGTGGAGCTCGCCATGCGCCGCGGCCGGGTGGACGCCGTGGTGCAGAGCCTCGACAAGAACTTCCTCATGCCCGTCGGCGGCGCAGTCGTGTGCTCGCCGACCGCCGAGGTTGTCGCGCAGGTCGCCACGGCCTACCCCGGCCGCGCCAGCAACGCGCCGGCGCTCGACTTTTTCGTCACGATGCTGCAGATGGTGCGTGCGGGCTCCGGCTGCGACGCAGCAGGCGCCGAGGCTGCTGACCGACCGACGGGCGAACCCGCCGGCGTGCGTATCTTGCTTGCCTCTGGTTCGGCAGGGCCGCGACGGGTTCCAGCGACTGCTGGCCGAGCGCAAGCAGCTCGTGCCCTACATGCGCGAGCAGCTCTCGCTCGTGGCTGCCGAGGCGGGCGAGCGCCTGCTCGACGTGCCGCACAACGACGTGCGTACGCTTCTCTCTCCCTCTCGGCGTCTCGCGCCTCACTCGATCGGCGGCACGCTCTCTGCCAACAACGCGCAGATCTCCTTCGCCATGACGCTCGGCTCCTTCTGTGCCCACGTGGGCGACCAGAGCGAGCGAGCGCGTCGGCTCACCTTCCTCGGCGCCATGCTCTTCTCTCGCGGCGTCTCTGGCGCTCGGTACGTCGCCAGCGTCGGCTCCGTCTGTCGCGCGCTCCCTCGCGCCATCGATCGCGCAGCTTACCTGCTCGCCTGTGCGAACGGCCGGGCGACCGGACGGACTCGTGGCCAGCGTCGTGTCGTGTCTAGATGCCAAGACGATCGGCAGCCAGCGCTTCGAGGCGTACGGCGCGCACCGCGATGCGTACCCAGAGCCGTACGTGACGTTCGCGTGCGCCATCGGCATGGAGCGGCGCGAGGTCGACGCGCTGGTCGCCAAGCTGCGCAGGACGCTGGCCGAGTGGCGCGCCAAGCTGCCGCCTCGCGAGTAAATGGTCGACCTGTTGACTGGTTGATTCCCCTTCTCTTCGCTCTCTCTCTCTCTCCCTCTCTCTCGACAGCTACTACCGCTAACCACGCACCTCGTGAGTGCCGCCAACAAGCCGGCTAGTGCTTCTTGCTGCCGCTCCTGCTCTTGCGGCTCTTCTTCTTGGCGCCGGCGGCCGAGGCGGACGCGCCGGCGGCCGCGAGCGCGGCGTCTCCGTCGGCGCCCGTCTTGATCTCGAGCTCCTCGAGCAGCTCGTGCGCGATGGCGTCGGCTTGCGCGGCGGCGTCGACCTCTCGACGGCCCTTGGCACCCTCGACGGCCTTCTCGGTGAACATGGTCATGTACTTGGCGGCCTCGAGCACGCGCGGGTCCTGTTCGCCGAAGGCCTCCTTGAAGAGCGCGTAGACTTTCTTCTCGTAGGCGAGCGCCTCGCGGTAGCCGCCCGCGAGTCCGCAGGCGAGCGCCATCTGGTGCAGCGTGTTGGCGGCCTGTCCGCGGTCGAGCTCTCCGCGGCGCAGCGCCTCGCGGTGGCACAGCAGCGCGAGCGTGATCTGGCCCACGTCCTGGCACATCATGCCCATCTTGAAGTAGAGCGAGCTGACCTCGGGCAAGTGCGGCCCGCTGCCGAGCTCGAGCAGGTAGATGGCGCGCCGCATGTGCGAGACCGCCTCGTCCGTCTGCGCGTTCGCATGCAGGAAGAGCGCCAGGTTGGCGTGCGCGAACGCAGTGTCGTGGTAGTCGATGCCCTCGAGCTGCGTGTAGAGCGCGAGCGCGCGCTGCTGCTGCGCGATCGCGCCCGCCACGTCGCCCGCGTGGTACAGCACGGTCGCGAGCGACGAGCTGCAGAGCGCCGCGTCCTCGTGCGCCGCGCCGCAGACCTGGAAGAGCAGCGCCGACGCCTCCTGCAGCAGCTCGTACGCCGTCGACAGCGCGCCACTGCTCAAGTGCAGGCGTCCGCGCTCCAGCAGCTGCTTAGCCTGCGGCAGCGGGTGCCTCGGCAGCGACGTCTTGACCACGGGCACGACGCCCGCCACGTCCGCCAGCGCCAGCGGCCGCGCCAGCGCAAAGTCGTAGTCGCGCGATGCCACGCGCAGACCCAGGCGCTGGCACAGCCGCCGCAGCAGGCTCACGCGGTGCACGCGCTCCGGCGCGTCCTCCGCCTGGTTCCACAGCGCCAGCTCGTACCCGAAGCGCGCGGTCAGCTGCGTCTCCAGCCGCCGCCACACCTCGGCGCGGTCGAGCCCAGCCGCCTCGCGCTCGCCGACAGCCTCGCCGCTCGCCTCCGATGCCGACGACGGCTTCTTGCCCTTCTTCTTGCCGCTCTTCCTACGCGGACTGCCCTCCGCGCTTGCGCTCTCGCCCTCGTCCGCCGTCGCGGGCGACGCCGACCCGAGGATGCCATTCAGCACCTGCACGATGGCAGCGCCTGGCGCCGCGCGCACCGCCGCGTCCGCGTTCAGCACGTCCGCCAGCACGTGCTTGGTGGCGCGCGCGATCATCTCGACCTCCAGCAGCTCCAGCATGTACTTGGAGATGCCGCCGATGGGCTCCAGCCGCTTACACAGCGACGCGAGACGTCCCAGGTACCGCATGTTGATGCCGCACGAGTGCATGAGCTCCGTGAGCGAGTGCCCGTCCGCCGGTGCCACCGCGCCGCGCCGCACATCCGCGATGAACGCCGGGATCACGATCTTCTGCAGGTACTCGGCCGCCTCGCGCGCCAGCGCCTCGTCCGCCGCCGCCTCCTCCGCGTCCGTCGACGCCTTGTACTTCATGAACACGTTCGGGTTCAGCCGGACAGGAGCGATTTCCTCTTCTTCCTCCTCCTCCTCCTCCGCCTCCTCTTCCTTCTTCTTCTCCTCCTCCTTCTTCTCCTCCTTCTCCTTCTCCGCCGGCGTCTGCGCCTCGTCCGACTTCTCCTTTTCCTTCCCATTCTCCTCCGCCTTCTTCTTCTTCTCCTCCTCCGCGGCGGCCTTGCGCGCCTCGCGACGCGCGCGCCGCTCCTGGTTCTGCTTCCACAGCGAAAAGAGCTGCACGAGCTCCGGGCGGAGCAGCGCGACGTAGCCCTCGTCCTCGCGCGTGAAGTCGAGCCCCGCGCGCTCGACCGCCTCCTCCTTCTTCTCCGCCTCCTTGCCGGCCTCCTTGTCGTAGAACGTCGCGTCCTTGGGCGTGATGCGCACGAGGTCCAGCACGTACATGCGGCCGTCCGAGCCGAGGATGCCCTTGGCCTCGACCGGGCCACACAGCTTGACAACGTCCGTGCCGGCCTCACCGCCGGCCGCGGCCGCGGCCTCAGCCTCGCTCTCCTCCTCCGCCGCGTCCTTGCCGAGCGGCTGGATGCTGCGCTCCGCGATGTGCAGCTTCTCTCCGGCTTCGAGCATGAGCGCGTGCATCTTGGGGTTCGACGCGACCGTCTTGCCGCCGTCCACCGACCCGTAGACGAGCTTGGAAGCCGCCTCGCCCTGCAGGATGCCCGGGATGACGCTCTGCGCGATGACGCGCACGCCCAGGTAGTCGACGACCGTGGTGGCGAGCGTGTGCAGGCCCGGCACGTCGGCGTCGTTGAAGGCGCGGACGCCGAGCAGGTCGCGGTTGGCGGCCGAGTAGGCGGCCTCCTCGCCCGCCGCGTCCTTGGGAGCGCTCTTGCCGTCGATCGACACGGAGAAGAAAATGTTGTTGAACACGTAGACGTGCGCGCTGGCGTCGTCCATGGGGTTGATGGGCGGGATGTGGCCCTCGGCGATGGCTACGGCGCCCTGCGTCGCCGCCTCCACGAACTCCGTCACGATCTTGTACATCACGCGCGAGCGCACGACCTGCTCCTTGAGCGAGCCCGCCGGCAGCTCGCGGCAGCACTGGTACTCCTCGTTCCAGTCGCGCAGCACGCCGCGCTCGTCCATGCCGTAGGCCGCCGTCAGCTCGTCCTCGGCGCGGTTCAGGTCGTACGCGTGCGCGGCGCTCGCGGCCACCGGCGCGTTCCACGGCAGCTTGCCGCCCATGTTGTTGCCCGCCGCGACCATCCACTCGATCGACGACGGACCCTGCTTGGCTAGCGTCGCCGCCTTGGCCAGCAGCGCCGCGTACGACCGCCCGAAGCCCTCGGACGCCGCGCGCAGCACGTCCAGCAGCAGGTGCGCGCGGTGGCCGCCCGCCTTGCCCGGCAGCGGGTCGAACTTGCTCGCGGTCGACCGGTTCACGTAGAAGCCGTCGACGCCCGCTGTCACGTGGAACGCGCTGCCGTCCGCTGTCGTCACCTCCAGGTACAGCAAGTCGCCCGCGAGCTTGCGCGGCGCCGGCGGCGGGTTGTAGCCCGAGAAGACGATGCTCTTGACGCACGTAGGTAGCCTGGCGTCCTGCAGCGCCGGCTCCTGCCGCGGCGCGTCCTCGAGCGCCGCCGGGCTGCCCTTGCTGCCCTTGTCCTTGCCCTTGTCCTTGCTCTTCTTGCCGCTCTTAGACGGCGACGTCTTGGCCGGCGCGGGTGTCGGCGCGGCCGCGGGCTCGCTTGCGTCTGCTCCTGGGAAGTCGTAGAAGTCGCCCAGCGCCACCTTGACGGGCACCTCGACGCCCTCGAGCTTCTGGTGGATCTCGCGCAGGCGCTTGAGCTGCTGCTCCGAGACCTCCTGCAGTTTCTTCTCGTCCGCAGGCGCCTCTTCCTCCTTCTCCTTCTCCTCCCCCTCCTTCTCCTTCTTCTGCGTCTTCTCTTGCTTCTGCTTCGCACCGCGCGGTTTCTCCTCCGTCGCGGGCTCCTCAGCGCCAGCCTCGGGCTCGGCCGCCTGCGGGATCGGCGGGTTGCTCAGCACGTCGCGGAAGCGCCGCACGTGCGCGCGCACCTTGCGCGCGTCGTACTTCTCCAGCACCATGCGCAGCGTCACGCCGTCCTTGACAGCCTCGTACTCGCTCAGCTCGACAAAGTCGTTCAGCGGCACCCTGTCGATCCGTCCACCCGCGCGTCCGTTCATCCATCCGTTCAGTCACTCGGCCATGCGTCCGTCCATGCATTGCCCGAGGCAACGAGCGAAGGCGCGGGCGTACCAGAGCGAGGCGTCGGCCGCACTCGCGGCCTCCAGGTGGTAACACGTGTAGCAAGCGAGCGCGGGGTACTCGGCGACGAGCTGGCGCAGCGACAGCACCGTGTCGCCGGCGCTCACGTGCTCCAGGCGCACGCGCTCGCTCCCGGCGGCGGCCGGCGGCTCGATCCAGAGCGAGAAGCCCACGTCCTCGGCGGCCTCCGGCGCTGGCGGCGGCGCAGCCGGCGCGCTGGCGCTCGCGTCACTGCTGCCCATGGTCGCGTGCGTGCGTGCGTGTGGGCGGGCGGGCGGGCGGGCGAGGCGAGAGGCGTCCTCGGGGTCGGCCGGCCGGTCTCTTTCTGCGGCTGCGCTCGGGCCGGTGCGGCGGCGCGCAAGCCTCAACATGCGCCAGGCGAAGATAGCGGACCAGCGCGAGAAACGCAACGGCTCGTCTCGTCGGTGCGCGCAGCAGAGCACCAACTCTACGCAAGCCTGCGCTCGTGCTGGGCGCCTAGCCTCGGCGTTGCGCATCATTCGACCAATGGTGGTGGGTAATGCGGCAACTTGAGGTCGCGCGAAGGTTGTCCCAACGAGGGGCTCACGCCAGCAGATCTTTCGGGCTCACTTCTCGCGGCGGAGCATGCTCCTAGCCGTCGCGCGGCGCTCTTCCTCGCGTGCCTCCCTCGTCGGCTGCGGCTCCCGCGCGCTGCGGACCCCCTTGCCTGCGCGTGCCATGAGTTCCACCGGCGGCGGCGACGAGCGCGCCAACGCGGACGCGGCGGCGGCGGCCGGCGCGGCGACGGACGTGGGTGAGACCATCTTCGACAAGATCCTCCGCAGGGAGATCCCGGCGCGCATCGCGTACGAGGACGAGCAGTGCCTGGCCTTCCACGACGTCAACCCGCAGGCGCCCGTGCACATCCTCGTCATCCCCAAGCGCCGCGATGGGCTCACGCAGCTCGCGCACGCCGAGCCGCGCCACGAGCCGGTGCTCGGCCACCTGCTGTACGCGGCCAAGCTCATCGCCAAGCAGGAGCGCCTCGACGACGGCTTCCGCATTGTCATCAACGACGGCAAGGACGGCTGCCAATCTGTCTTCCACCTGCACCTGCACGTGCTCGGCGGACGGCGCCTCGGCTGGCCGCCCGGGTAGAGCCAAGCGGCTCCAACCCCTCCACTCCGCTCCGCTGCTGCTTGCTCCTACTGCTAGCTCCAGCGGCAGCGATTTGTCGTGTCATTGCTGGCGGGGCCGTCGGGCCGAACGCCATGAAATGAAGCTCAGATTGAGTTCATGAGGAATGCGAAGGCGTCGGTTGGCCGGCTCGATAGCGGACCGTCGATGCGTATACTAGGAGGGCGTCGCTATCACCGAGCCACTGGCTCGAGAAGCCCAGCCGGCCGCACTCCCACGCCGCTCAGGCCTGTCCGTTGACCTCCTTGTGGAACTGGTCCAGGAAGGTCTCCATGAAGGCGTGCCGCTCCTCCGCGAGCCGCCGGCCAGCCTCCGTCTTCATGAGCCCGCGCAGCTTGAGCAGCTTCTGCTCGCGCGAATGTCCAACCACGCGCTGCAGGTCAGCACCGCATCCTCTGCCGGCCGCTCCAGGAAAGCAGGGCGTACCTCGTAGAAGTGGTTGATCGTCGTGCTCTTGTCGCCTTGCTGCATGTACTCCTCCTTGGTCAGTTCGGTCGCTGGGCGGACCTCGGGGTCGTACAGCGGGCGCTTCTTGTAGCCGCCAAACGTGAAGCAGCGCGCGATGCCGATCGCCCCGATCGCATCCTGCAAGGGGCCGCAAGGCATACAAGGCGCGGTCTGTTAGTGGCGGACCCTCGCTCTCCGAGCCAAATTGCTGGCAACGCACCAGCCGATCAGCGTCCTGGACGCAGCCGAACTCGACAGAGAAGCTGCGCGGCTTGTCGCCCGACAGCTCCTCCTTGAACCCCATGCTGTCGACGATGTCCATCACGCGCCGGATCTTGTCGGCTTCGACCTGCTCCGCCTCGAGGAACGCCAGCGCGCGCTTCGTCGGGGCGCCAACGTCCGACTGGTACTTCCAGTCGTCGATGTCGTGCAGCAGCGCCGCCAGCTCGACGACCTCGAGATCCTCGCGCGGCACCTTCTGCGCTCCGCAGCGAGGCCGCAACGCCGCTT
Organism: Phytopythium kandeliae; assembly: GCA_023338135.1. Taxonomy (NCBI): domain Eukaryota; phylum Oomycota; class Peronosporomycetes; order Pythiales; family Pythiaceae; genus Phytopythium; species Phytopythium kandeliae. The sequence continues at coordinate 14,829 of JAADYC010000373.1, read as the reverse complement.
GCGGTCAGCTCCTCGGCCGCAATGGCCAGCAAGCAGCACGAACGCAACGAACCTCCTCGGTCGCGAGTCGCTTGGCGACTGTCCAGACGCGCTCAATGTGGCGCCAGTCGTGCGACGCATCGTTGCACGCCAGCGCCTGCTTGACGAATGCCGCCGTGCGCGCAACAAGCGAGGATGCGGGGGCGGTCATGCTCGAGCGAGGGGAAGCTGGCTGTAGCGTTCAATTTGACGAATGGACTAGCCGGCGAGCGGGGGCGTGAAGGCTGGGAGCGAATGCAGCGCGCCTGTAGCGGCCGCGCAGTCGAATGGCTGGCGCCGTGCGGTAGGCAGTCAATTCGCGTCCGAGTGACGCACTTCGTTGCCGTTTTTCGCGCGAAAGTCAAAATGAGTCGCGAGTTTTTGGCGCCAATGCTCCTTGTGTTCTGTATGATTGCCCTATTGCGTGGGTGCTACGCTTTGATTGCTTCCAAAAGCGGCACTCTTACCCGGACGAAACGGAGCAGATCGCAACTTCAATCGCAACCGGCGCGGAAACCGACCGACCACCCCGCGGTTCAAGCGACGGAAGCGACTGTCCGCATCTCGGCCGTCCAGGTGCGATAACATGAGCATGAGCAGCACGCGGTCGGCGTCGGCGCCGGCGTCGCGGGGGGAGAAGACGCGCAAGGCGACGGCACGCGCGGAAGAGCTCGACTCGTACATGGAGCGGCTGTACGACGAGGACGTCGAGTCCAAGCTCGAGGGAGCCAACATGATTCTGCAGCTCGCCGAGTACGCCGGCAACATCGAGACGCTCATCCAGAACGAGGCGCTCATGGTACGCGCTGCCTCTTCCTCCACCTCCTCCTCACGCGCGCCGACGGTCGGATCACGCGCTGACCCGCAGAGTGCAGAGCCTGCTGTCGCGCGTGCTCAACGACGACTACAAGAAGAGCTACGACTTCACGGTCGCCATGCTGCGCATCTTCTGGTGCTTCTCCAACTTCCTGCAGCTGCACCCGGTGCTGGCCAACTACCGCATCGGCGCCGTGACGCTCAAGATTGTCGAGTTCGAGCTCAAGCGCCACCAGCTCCGGCTCGAAGAGGAGCGCGGACTCGAGGCCGCCGCTGCCGCTGCCCCGCCCGGCAGCGACGCAGCTGCGCAGCTTGATCGCGAGCGCAGGCGCAACAAGAAGCGACTGCGCAAGCAGGATCAGCTACTGTCCGTCGTGTTGGCTTTTAGTCGCAGTCAAGACGTGCAGCTCCAGACTGATGATCGATCGGGTGGATGCGTGCATGGCGGATGCGCAGGTATGTCTCCATCAGCGTGCTGCTCAACCTGGCCGAGGACATCCACACGGAGCGCAAGATGGTCAAGCGCAAGATCGTCGTGTTCCTCGCCAAGGTGCATGCGTAGTCCGTCCGTCGCCAATCCGCGTGGTCATTGCCAACTAACCACTAGGCTTGTCCGCTGGCGCGTCCGCTGGATGTGGCTGGCCACGTAGATGCTCGACCGCGTGTCGCCCGAGCTCGTGATCCTGACCATCACGTTCCTCAAGAAGCTGAGCATCTTTGAGGAGAACAAGGACGCCATGGTGGAGCTCGCGGTCGTGGACAAGCTCATGCGCTACGTGCGGTGCAACCACGACAAGACGGTGCAGACGGCGCTCAAGCTGGTGCTGAACCTGTCGTTCGACCCTGCGCTGCGCGAGCTGCTCGTCAAGAACAGCCTGATCCCCAAGCTGGTCGAGCTGCTCAAGAAGCCGCCGTTCCGCGCGCTGTCGCTGCGCATCCTGTACCACCTGAGCATGGACGACCGCTGCAAGTCCATGTTCACGTACACGGAGGCCATCCCGATCGTGCTGCAGCTCGTGCTCAACTTCCCGCAGAACCTCGTGGCCAAGGAGCTCGCCGCGCTGGCCGTCAACCTGAGCCTCAACGCGCGTAACGCCGAGCTCATGTGCCAGAACCGCGGACTCGAGGCGCTGGCTGCGCGCGTCTTCCGGACGCGCGACCCGCTGCTGCTCAAGGTCGTGCGCAACATCTCGAGCTGGAGCTACACGCTGCAGGAGGACCTCGCGAGCGACAAGCAGTACAAGTACCGCGGCATGTGGGCTCCGCTCGTCGTCCCGCTCGTCGAGCTCTGCCTCGCGGGCGACGCCAGCCACGACGTGATGCTCGAGGCGCTCGCGACGCTCGCCAACCTCACGCCGAGCGACCTGCCCACCAAGTCGCCGTGGGACAAGCTCGTGGTCGACTACGCGCTGCTGCCCTTCCTATCCAAGCTACTCGTGCCCGGCTTCTCGCAAGACGATGTCGTGCTCGAGGTCGTGCTCTTCGTGGCCGCGCTCGCGCTCGAGCCAAAGTGCGCGCCGCTACTCGCGAGCTCGCGCGTTCTGCGCAGCCTGCTCGCGCTCTTCCAGGAGAAGCAGCACGACAGCGAGATGACGCTGCAGTTGCTCTTCGCCTTCTACCGGCTGCTGCGCCACCGCGAGACGTACGACGAGCTGCTCTACGGCGCTAGCGGCGCCGGCGGCATCCTGCCTGACCTGCTCCTCGCCGCCGACGCCCCAAATATCGAGGTGCGCCGCATGTGCGACATGCTCATGGACCTCATCGTCGAGCGCGACTGCAGCGACACGGGCGTGCTCGGCGAGTTCGCGCGCCTCATCCGCCAGCGCCGCTTCGAGATCTACAACGCTGAGTACCTCGAAGCGCTGCACGACAGCCGCGCGGCCAGCAGGGCCGTGGGCGGAGTCGGCCGTGGCGGAGAGGAGAAGCTCGGCGGCCGCTCCCTCGACGACGACGACCTTGATCTCGACGAGTAGTCCGTGTCGAGCATTTGCTCAGTCGGCAGCTCGAGCGACGCTCCTATCACTGCGCACGCGTGTGATCAATACACAACGCACGCACACACACGCACACGCGCACACATACACGGAACACAACACACTCCTAGTCGCTCACACTCGCCGAGACGCACCATGCTCTGCGTGGTCGGCGCGTGGCGCCGCATGCGCTATACTTACTCATCGCTTAATCGCTTGTCACAGGTGCTTGGGCGTCAGGAAGCCGTGCACGTGTCGGTAGTTGCTGGCGATCTCGCGCGGCAGGTGCGCGGGCCAGTACAGATTCTTGTCGCTGCTGTTGATGGTCGCCCCGGGTGGGATCACGTACATGGAGAATCGACTGCCGCCCGCGAGTTGGAACTTTAGCGCCGACGTCCTGCTGCGCGCCTTGTGGCCGAATGCCGCGACGCACTTGACCAGCTTCTGCTGATTATACGTCGACTCGAGCCGGAAGAACACCACGGCCGACTCGTGGCGGTTTAGCAGCATCTGCTCCATCTCGGCGATCGGGATAATCCCTGTCTGGACCGCCGTGATGTCTTGACGAGGGAATTCTCTCTCGGACGGCGCCATGCGCGGGTGGATCCAATGTGCGTCCACGCGGAAGTCGTGAAGCTCGTCGCAGTTGCCAGAGTCCTGCACGCGGATTTGGCAGGACCAGTCGATGGGCGGAACTGCCGTGAGCGCGCCGTCGTTGTCGACAACTCCGTCCTTCTCGTCCTCCATCGGCTCGGGATCCAGACCCAAGTCAATGAGATGCTCAAAGAACTTGGCCGTCCGACAGTCCGCGACGAGGAGCGCCTCTGCTTCCGTCCGCCCAGTGACGCGGAACACCACGTTCCTTCCCGCTCGAATCACGCAGTGCACGCCGCCGGACAACCCAGCAGTGCCCATCCCATTTCTACCAGTCGACGGAGGCGCTTCGATTGTCGGCTTGATCTGTCATCCAGCAAGAACCACATGCATGAGTCAAGCGTTCCGCCGTGGACCTTCGGGATGCGTCCATCAACGCACGCTGATAATCCCCGCGAGTTTCATGGCCTTGTATGCGCTGAGGAATGTGTCGCTCAGACATTTGACGTGCAAAAAGTGGAGTAGCTGTACCCACTCGCTTCTGATCACGCTGAGCGTGCCCAGAATACCATCGATCGCGGCGTTGATCGCGTCGGGCTTGGTTGTCCGAGCTTCCATGCAATGGACCACATCGTTGACATCGACACGCACCTCAAACAGCCCTTCTCGGAGCCGATTGATCCGGATCGACGCCTTCACATTCGGCACAACAACCTTCTCGGCGACGCCGCGGTATTTGAGAGAGCCCCGGAGGTGGTTAATCCCAGCACACAGGTCATCCGCAGGGGTGAATAGGCTCCGAATAACGGCACGGAACTTGGCGTCGTCGGACGCCCCACTCTCCGACTGCAGGTCGTAGGATTGCTTCATCAACTCCACCGGTGTTAACGCTTCTGCCGTTGAAGCTGAAGCAGCAGCACCTCCATCTTTCAATTCGTCTGGATCCCAGTCCGACTCACCCCCAGATGAGTAGTAGTCGTCGTCGTCGCTGGCATCGCTGAGAACCACAGGCTTTGTTCTCTTCGGTTCTGTCGACGAGGTAGCCGTGTTGCCTTTCCCAGTGCTGTTGATGGCGCTAGTAGAGGCGGTACTGTTGCTACTGGCGGTGATTGTGCTCGCACTAGCGCTAGCCCTAGTGGTGCTAGTGCTAGTGCTGGTGCTGGTGCTGGTGCAGCTGGTAGTGTCGCTGCTGATCCCATTCCTGCTGCCGCTTTGAGCTGTCTGCAGGTGAGCAGCCTTCAACGACCGCGCTTCGATCCGAACCAACTCCTCCATCACGTCCCGGAAAAACTCGCTTGCTGCACGCTTCGCATCCTTGAGGGATACCGCCGCCGCCGATACTGCGAGTTTGCCATCAATGTAAACAGAGAACACATGGTACGGCGCAATGAGCCGCTCGTCCTCCTCCACCTGCACAGAGCAATCACAAGTCAAACCGGAGTTGCACCACTCGATTACACACGCCATCCACGCTCCACTTACGATCCGCATGATGCCAGGCCGTGAGTTCACAGCTAGCTTCCTGTGCTTTTGCCGAGTCTCGTGGCTTGCCATCAACGTCGAGACCACTTTGCTGCGCTCCTTGAACGTCCGAACCAGGGTTTTCCAACAGTCATGGATGCGCCTGATGTGGGCCGTCATGAGATTGATGGCCGATTCTTTCGCATCCAGCGCCGTTCTGCCCGATGATTTGGCTTCCAAGATGTCGGCCACCCCGACTAGGGTACAGGTGAATGTACCAGTGCTATCGCGCGACACATTGCCCGTCATCTGACACGGGATGAGCAAAAAGCAGACCTAGCGTCAGTGGGAACCTCCACTATCGCGAAGCAAGGACTCACGACTGCTTACCTGAATCTTTCGCGAGAAAGTAAAGATGGCTTCGTCTTGGTCTTTCCAGTCGAGGTCTCGCAGCTGCGAGAGCACTGCGGCCTCGTCCCGGAACACCATAGTTAATAGCTCCTGGTACGCCTCGGCTTGCTGCTTCATGACAACATCCAGTCTCGGCGCTTGCACTCTGGGACGCTCGCCGACATCGTCGACGTAGAATGTAGGCTCCTCTACGCTTGTTGGTGTGTCAACTCGCCTCCGAGTAGAGTCTCGGTCCAACGGGAGATCATCAGGCTGGGTCGAATGATCATACCGTCGCTTTCTCGGGTTTTCACTCTCTGATTTGTGATACTCATCGAACGATTCGAACGGCTCGAACGATTCATCTTGAATATCCGTGTGCTCTGGTGAGGCGGCACGAGGCGGAAGCGAATGAAGTGGCTCCGATTTCCAGGTAAGCTCGCTGCTTGCCGGTTCGGACACAGGGCTGACTGCTGGTGCTTGGGCACGATAATCCTCTTGACGCTGCTGCATGTTCTGTTCGAATTGACCGACCAGAACCATCAGAAATGTCATGAGCTGCTGCACTGCGTCCGCCCGTGCCCTGATCGACGAGCTCGCACGAGCATGTGCAAGGGGTAGATCATCAATCGCTGCCACGACGTCGAACTCCACGATCTCGGCACCAAACTGGAACCGGCGAACTTCTGTTGTCGTCAGCTGTACACAACACGCACGACAACAAACTGGCTGAGTCCGCGCGGCGAGAGGTGAGAGCGTCCGCAGAATTTGAAACTCATACCTCCACAACCTTCGATTCGACAAGATAGCCGAACGCTGCATCTCGGACTTGGCGAGTGTCGTTGGTTGGGTTCAATCGATACGTGCCCGACAACTTCGTCAACAAATCACCGAACAGCCGCTGGTACCTCCCCAGCGCGTGCAACAGAGACTCGACCGCTTTGTATGTCGCATCGTGGTCGGATCGGCTACTTGCTTCGCACTGGATGTGACCTAATTGCACGGTCGCGAGGTAGGTGCCGTGTGATGACGAGTACAACTCACGATAAAACTGCGCCAGCAACACACATATGGACACCAAAGGATGTTAGACATCAGTCCTCGTCACTTCTTCCGATCCAGAAAAGCGGCAATACTCTACTGCAATGATCATACCTTAACGCCTGGCGCCAAATCGAACTCGTGGCTCATACTGGACATGGACACTCGACCAAGATCCTTGGCCCAGTCCTGCAGCTGGGCAATCACGTCGTACGTTGGTCCAAACAAGGTGATTAGGAACGCCTTTCCATCCGCAGCGACGACGTCGCGTCGCCTTCGGTGGTGATCCTTGGCAGGGACTTTCTCTTCGGAAGCCTTGGGAATGCTCGTGTGATCGGTAGCGCTTCGAGCTGGAGCTCGAGCTCGAGGTGGAGCTGGAGCAGCCGGAGCAGCTGGCGAGTCGAATGAAAATGTAACTCTTTTCGCAGGCTGCTTTGCTTTGTCTCGAATATCGACAGCCGCTTGGAAACGCTTTGAGACTTCGCTCTCGACTGTGTTCGATTCAGTACTGCTCGCAGCATGAGGCTGCGGAGACGAGTCATCGCCGCCACTGGTCCGGTCATCTTCAACGTCAGGCTCATACGCATTGTCGTCCATGACTACGTCCCCATTGGGATCATTGTTGTGTGCGGACGTGGGAGCTTGCTCCGTCATCTCTGATTCAGGCACCGTTGGACGCCCAAGATCAATGGTAGCCAGCGTAGGAAGCGCCATGGCTTCGGTCTCAGCGCCAGACGGACTAAATCCGACCTCTTTGAACCCGTGCTTTGTTTTCATCAGCCGACGTCCAGTTGGTTCTCGCAACATGTTCTGCCGAGCATGCTGCTCGTATCGCAGCTCACGTTCCTTTCGAAGCGCTTCAGGGGCCAATTCATCGCTCGTCATTTCACACAGTCGCTGCGGCGTAATGGTTCCGATCACCAGATCGCGTCGCAACTCAGGGTTGTGCGCATTCTTGATATTGCTCCTCAACATGCGCGCGTGCCGAACGAATTCTTTCTGCAGCACAGAATCGACCACGCTGCCGCGTTTGCGAAGGTACATGCAAAAAAGTGCCTCCGCAATGGTGCAACTGAGCGCCGGGATCCGTTCGTCCCCCTCGAAGTCAGCCTGGAAACTGTCCGCAATCCCATTCGTGAATGTCTCCAGTGTACTCTTCGCGTTTTTCATCCACTTGAGGCTTTGACCCGGGATCCGGTTTATCCACGACGCGTTAATCTTGCTGGTTGGACCAGACACTCTTTGCGGTGGTGGTGGTGGCGGCGGCGACGATCGTGGTCGCTGCGGAGGAGGCTGACCTTGCGCATCAACAGCGCTCGGAAGGCTGTTTGCCCTCCCCAATCTCCGAGGAATGGACGCGGAGGTGTGGGGTCGAGGAGGATGCATGGTTTGCACCGACGTAGCACGTTCGAGTCGCCTAGTGTGCTTTGGCTCTGTTGAAGCCGAGGCGGCCGGCGCCAGGTCCAGAACTTCAACGACATCCTCGTCCTCACTCTCGTCGTCGATCGTGTCCGGGTGGGTAAGGTCAATCAACTCGGGTTCACCTTCTGGCGACCCAGTCGCGGTGATATCGGGCACGGATTTTTCTGTGACGACCGCCTCGTCGTTCATCTTGTCATCTCCGAACTCGAAATCCTCTCCGTCTTCTTGGTCATCCTCATCATCTTCACAGGCATCTTCGGTCATACACTCATCAAGAACTTTGTACCAGCTCCGGAAGTCCGCTATAAACTGGAACTCGGGTATCTTCATGACCGCCGTCCGGGTCTCGTGCAGGATGATGCGTACAAACATGAGTACCTTCTTCTCCACTTGCAGGTGCTTCTTGGATTCTCGGTGGCGAGTTACCAGGGTTTCGTACTGCTTTGCGAGTCGCGCGTGATACGCATCCAGCTCGTCCAGTGACTGGAGGATCTGACCATGCGCGCGATTGTGCGCCGGGTCGACGCGGACCCGGGTGTCGTAGTGCACGAACCGGAGCCGCACCGTGCTCGTCTTCCCAGCCTCCTGCTCGCGCTCAGCGGCCTTTAGCACGTCGCTCACGCGTCGCCGCAGGCGCGGCATCTTCATGGATAATAGCAGCAAGTTGTCCACGCCAATGCCCACGAAGTAGTCGTCGAGGCCGATGCTCGCGATGCGCTCGCCGTCGCCCAGTCCCGTATCCACGATCCGCTGCTGGAACCGCGACGTGCGCACCTCATTCACCTTGAATAAATGCGAGCCTGCGACTGGCATGACGTCGAAGCCAAAGTCCCGCAGCTCGCACTCGCCGAGAGAGAGTCCAGGCACGCGCACGCGCGGAAACGTGTACTGCACCTCGTACGCCTGGCCGAGCGACAGCAGCTTCTCGGCTGCCAGCCGCACCTCGATCTTCCACAGCCGGATGCTCTGCACTAGCGCGAACCGCGCGGGGTCCACAGCCAGCGCGAACGGCGCGGCCGGCGCATGCGCGGCCGACATCCCGCCCGCCAACCGCCGCAATTTCCTCCTTCTTGCCGTTGCGCTCTTTTATCGCAAGTCGGCCCGCAGCACTCTTCCCCCATTGGATCGGCAAGGTGTCCCGAAGGTCGCGCTAACAGTTATTCTCAGCTTTACTATGTCTCGCACGAGCTGTTTTCATGGCAGGCCGCTCCGTACCAATTGCGACCTGCCACTCTGTCCATGCACTAGCTCTCTGCTCGGAGCGGGTGATCCACGCAGAGTTACGTCTTCTCCGCGTGCTCTGGCGTCTTCGTCGCTTGTCATCGCCAGGATCTCTCGGTTGCTAATGCGAGACGCCCCCGCCCCCCCAACGAAGTTGGCGGTAGCGGCGGCAGTGCACAAGCCTCCCGGAGTGATATCAACATCGATCACAATCGCCCAGAAGCGTGAGCTCATGGTGAAGAAGAGCGAGTGCCTAGGTATGACATTCGAAGAGCTTGCAGATTGGACAGCACTCTCGCTCTACCCTAGCAAGGGATCCGCAGGCTGAACCGCTTCCGGCACTGTCAAGGACGGGTCCTACTTCGAGGAATGCACCCCCACCAGTACAGTCCGTCTTCGCTGCGCGCTCCAAGACACTAGCACCCGCCATGGAGTATCACGATGTCGGTGCATATGAAGCGCGAAGACCAGTTCCCGACAAGCTCGTTCTTGCCAACGCCGCGGAGCTTCCCCTCGCTACTGCCGCATCCATCGCCACGTCATCAACACACAGACACCCGAAGTCTAAGGACATGCTGCTCACGGAGGGCGGGCGTCTGAGGCTTCCACCGGTCGGACGCAATGACAACGCACCGCGACGATCACGGCAACCATGCGTCTTCAACCAGAACGTTGGTCGAAGTGTTCCCCCTCTAAACCGATATCTCGAAGAAGAGAAGAAGTTGCGAAGTCAATTGCGTTCCGACACAGACGACGCCGCCGGTTCTCGCCGCGTCTTGCCGCCAAGGACGCGCCGCTAGCGCAGAGGCGAGAGGAGCCCGAGCGCGCTCGCTGATGGTGTCGCTGATCGTACCTGTCGTGCTCACGCTCGTGGGCTTCGCGTGTGCGGTCCTGTTCATGCTCTGGTACATTCGTCGAAACCTGGAGGAGCGCGAGTTCGACGGCGGCAGCGCGAGGCTGCGCGAGTCCTTCAGCCCCAGGTCAGTGCTCACTCTTTCCCAGGGTTCGCATCAACGAGGTAAATGCTGATGCAGACACGGATTTTGCGCTCTTTGGCACGCAGATCTGCGGACTTAGAGCACCGTATCGACGTGGCAGCGAGGTGAGCGCCGCCTGCGTGCCGGAACCCGAGACTGCTTCATCCAGAACTGACGCCATGTGACCGTGCACACGGTGCGAAAAGCGAGGCCAACGCCGGATTCAATGAGTGCAATGTGTGCGCGTTCGCGAACACGAAGCAGGCACGCTTTTGTGCGCTCTGCGGCAACAAGATCAGACGGACGCCGGCGGAGATGGTGCGAGCCCAAGAAGCATTCACAGCTCGGCAGGAACAAGTTCGGTGCGACTGCCTTGTGTCGATTGGTGGCTCAGACCCGTGGCTCTGACTGGCGATGCTCCTCGATTCCGGTTCATGCTGGGCAGCACAGGCGGCGGACGGAGTGGCGCCGTCGGCGGAGCCACAGCGACAAGGTTGTCTGGCGCTACCACCCGGTCGATGAAGCCCGAATTGAAGCATTCCCGACGGGGTTTGTGGTGCGGTTTACAGATCCGCCAGATTCGGCCATGAACTCGGTGGGCAGTCGACAGCCCGAGTTGGAACCTGCAGCTGAAGAAAGGCATCTGGAGATGACGGGCAGTCCCGTGATACTGGTGCCTCCGTCATCTGCGGACGCGCTGGCGTTCCCACTGTTTGCGCCTGCGGCAGCTCAGTCCTCTGTGGTCGCTGCGTACAATGAGGTAGAGTTGCTGGAGCTAGCCGGCAAGGCGTTCCCGGTGAAGTTTGCGTACTTTGTGACGCGCTCGTCGACGCTGCTTCGCCCCGCCGAGGTCGAGGTGCTGGAGCTGGCCGTTCATCGAGAGTTCATCGTCGAGAAGTCGCTGGAATTCCTGGGCTGTTTGAGGGAGTCCCAGCTGCACTCGGTCTTGCGAATCAACTTCGCGAAGGAGAGCGGGATCGATGCGGGAGGGGTGCACCGGGAGTGGCTCATGCTGCTGAACGAGCTAATTGTGAACCAAGCGCTCGGACTCTTCACTTGCGCCAACAGTGCGGACCAGACGTACTACCTAGAAGACGCGGCGGGATCATGCGCTAGCGAGGGCCAAGTTGCGCAAATGTTCGCGGTTGGTCGCCTGGTTGGCCGCGTACTGCTCGAGGGAGAAGTTCTAGGCTTCCACCTGGCACAGCCGCTGCTGAAGATCATCCTCGGGCACCCATTAGCATGCGACGACTTGGCGTTCCTGGATCCCGTCATGTACAAGAGTCTGCAGTGGATGTTGCAGAACGAAGGCGCCGAGCGCCTGGGAGTGGACTTCACGATCGCGAGATCGGCTAGGAGCAGCGAGATCGTGGAGCTGATCCCCGGCGGGTCGGACATACCAGTGACAGACGCAAACAAGCGGCAGTACGTCGAGCGCGTGACCCAGTACGTGCTCGTCGAGAGAGTCGCAGAGCCGCTGCGTGCGTTCCTGCAGGGCCTGTATCAAGTCATTCCGAGGCAGCTCCTGCTGCTCTTCGACGCACAAGAGCTCGACTACCTGCTCTGTGGCTCCGACACAATCGACGTCGGCGACTGGGAGCGCCACACCAAGTGCTCGAAGAACCTGCGCAACACGCGCGTGCTGCGCTGGTTCTGGCAGCTAGTCCGCGACATGCCCCACGAGTACCGGCGGCGACTGCTGCAGTTCTCCACGGGCTGCTCGCGCGTGCCGCTCGTCGGGTTCCGCGGCCTGACGAGCTACGACGGCCACATCTGCCCCTTCACGCTCAAGGGCGTGGCCTACGAGTCGAGTCCGTACATCCGCAGCCACGCGTGCTTCAACCGCCTGGACCTGCCGCTCTACAAGACGCGCTCCGAGCTCCGCGACGTCCTCTTCGCGGTTTTGGAGACCGACGCGTATGGCTTCACGACCGCCTGAATCGTGTGCAATACACCATAGTCCGTGTTTACTGAAGCGCAAGTCTCGATGACATAGTCAGCCTAAGTGATTCCGCGAATCCAGTCAAATGCGTGTCCCATCCGGAAACTTCAACGGAGCATCAATCCTCTGTGTGACACAAGTGTTCTGGTATGGAGAGATTTGAAGAACATCTCTCTTTACAAGGACATCTTGACACCCTCTGCGGGTATTACGCACTCCGCGCATCCCTTCTTCGACATACAAAGCTCAAGAGAAAGACAGGCGGCATAATCGCCATTTGCCGCTCCCTCATTTCCACAATCGCCCGCTTGCCTCGAGTCCAAACTGCTGGCGCGTGAGGGGCGACGGCGCCATGGCGGACCGGTCGCTGGAGGCGTCCCTGGTGTACCAGGGCGTGGGCATGATGTTGCTCTGCGTGCTCTTCCTCGCGGGCTGGTGCGTCGGCTGCCGCAAGCGCCCGGGCCACTCGGGCGACCTCAGTGCGCCGCTGCTATCGTGCGTTGCCGCCGCCGTTCCTGCCGCAACGACCGGCCGCGCTGTGGAGGCTAACGCTGCGCCTTGTGCTGATTCCGTCACAGCGGCGAGTCTGTGGAGCACCGCATTGACGCAGCCACGCGGTGAGTGCTACCGCATTACTCCGAGCGCGCCGCTGTTGCCTCGCACCGCGCTGACGAGACTGGCTGGGCCTGCGGAACCCGTCCAGGGAAGCGGAGGAGGGCTACATTGTGTGCGGCTGCTGCGAGTTCGAGAACTTCAAGCGGTTCGCGTACTGCACGCTATGCGGCGAGAAGCTGTCCGCGCCGACGGCATTGGCGGACGAGGACGCCGGTTCCGGGAACGAGGGTGAAGCTCCCGCGAGCGACTTCACGCCGCGGAAAACGGCTGCGACCATGACCCAGCAGCAGCTTCGCGCGCGGTGAGTTACGCGCTATTGAAGCGCGGTCAAAAGTGGCAAGGACGAGTCTGACCCGCTCGATGGTGCCGCTTGCAGGAGGCGGAAGGAGTGGACGCGCAAGCTGGATGTCGAGGGAGGCATGTTCTGGTACCGCAAGGGCTGCGACGCGGACCCCGCGACGAGCTTCACAGGCTCCGTTGTAACGCAGCAACCTGGGTTCACTGTTCTCTTCGAGCCAGTCGAGGAGAACAACACGGCAGCGGCGGAGAGCGCGGACAGCTCGGCGCTGACCAGCAGCAACAGTGGCGCTCCTGCTTCCCGGGCGGCCAAGGCTGATGAAGACGAGAAACTCTCAATCACAAAGAAGTACGGCGCACAGCGACTGACGCTGATCGAGTCTTCTGCTGGCGATCCCTCGGTATTCCCCACGGGTTACCGCGCGCTCTCGCATTCGACGACGGAGCAGAAGAAAGAGTCGATCGACTTTGCGTCCAGCGACTTCCCGAGCAAGTACGCGCACTTTGTCGTGACGACCGCGTCCATGATCGTGCCGGCAGAAGTCGAGTTCCTCAAGCTGTCGGTCCACCGCGAGTACATGCTGGAAGAGTCGGTGGACCACATGGTCTGCATCCGGGAGAAGAACATCCGATCCTTCATGCGCATCAACTTCCTGGACGAAAATGGCGTCGACGCGGGTGGTGTGCATCGCGAGTGGTTCATGCTAGTCAACGAGCTGCTCGTGAGCCCCACGCTCCGGCTGTTCCGCTGCTCCAACCGCAGCGAGAGAGCCTACTACTTCAACCCGCGGTCGCGTGAAGACGTGGGCGAAGATCATCTGCTCTACTACTTTGCGACTGGCCGACTGGTCGGCCGCGCCTTGCTCGAAGGAGGCATTTGGGGCTTCCACTTCGCGCGGCCTCTGCTCAAGATGATACTCGGGATGCCCGTCTCCTTCAGCGACGTCGAGTACTACGACCCAGAGACGTACAAGAACCTGGTGTGGATGCTACAGAATGACGGCGCGGACGCTCTCGGGTTGGATTTCACCGTCACGGAACGAGGAGAAGTTGCCTCGGAAGGATCGCTCGAAGACCGGGGAAGCCTGGACTCGCGAAGCAGTGAGAGCTTCCTCCCGGCCACCCAAGACGGAAGCATTCGAGTCGTGGAGCTCGTCCCCGGAGGAAGGGACGTTGAAGTGACGGACGCGAACAAGCAAGAGTACGTCGAGCACTGGTTTAAGTACACGCTCTTCGAGAGCGTGAGCGAGCAGCTCCACGCCTTCCTGCGCGGCGTCTACGAGGTCGTGCCTCCGGAGATGCTGATGCTGTTCGACCCGGAGGAGTTCGACTACGTGCTGTGCGGCACGCCGGAGATCGACGTGGCAGACTGGCGAGCCAACTCAACGCACTCGGCCAACCTCAACAGCTCCAGCGTCCTGCGCTGGTTCTGGGAAGTCGTCGCCGACATGCCGAACGAGTACAAACGCCGGCTGCTCCTGTTCGCCACAGGTTCCTCGTGCGTCCCGCTGTCTGGCTTCCGCGGACTGACGAGCTACGACGGGCGTCTGTGCCCGTTCAACCTGCGAGGCGTCGCGTACGCCTCGACGCAGTACATTTCGAGCCACGCGTGCTTCAACCGGCTCGATCTGCCGGTGTACCGATCCAAGCGCGAGCTCAAGACCGTGTTGTATGCGACGTTGGAGACGGACCTGACGGGCTTCACGACCGCGTAGCCGGCCAGCGAGGCGGCATTTCATCGGAGCAAGCTGTACGATACCGCGCTTTGGACGCGAACCTCCCGCTCGGGCTCATCATCGGCGCAACGGAATCGTTCCTAGAGATGGGAGGGGAGGACTGTGGTCATGCGAGAATATCAACGTGTACGTGAGGTGTTGGCCTAGCGCTTTCCATCGGTGTGGACGTCGCGCTACTGCGCTCGCTACTCGGTCGTGAAGCCGTACTGCTCGGTCTCGAGCGTCGCGTACAGGACGGCCTTGAGCTCCGCGCGCACGACGTGCAGCGGCAGGTCCAGGCGGTTGAAGCACGCGTGGCTGTGGATGAAGCCGTCGCCCACGAGCCG